>VOPJ01003678.1:0-21177 GCA_014673585.1 Semibalanus balanoides
TGGACAAAGACATGCCACGTTACTCCAGGTAATATTTGGCTCAGGTCAATATTGAGGTCACCAGAACTCAGAAGTCATCAAAGGTTACATTTTCCAAGTACAGAACTTTGCTCTATAAGCCCCAACATACATCGGGAACTATAACAGCTAGAAAACAATCGAAAGCCTATATGACGAATGTGGTTTCATTTTATGTCTACCAAGCTTTAGCTCAGATCAAGAGCTTAGGCTCTATAGGTCACACAAGGTCACGAGGACATTTTCCCAAGAAGCTTTACAATAATAACTTTGTATTGGTTGACTAGTAGCAGCAAGTTTAATACAATCGTGTTTGCCACCTCAATGTGCTTTCAAACATATTCATGGTGACCTGGTTAGGTCAACTTCAAATGCAAACTCAATTCAAAGCCATTTGTTGACCCAGATAGGTCATGCTGCATATAGGGCGATGCGACTCGACGAGACAAATACAGTGGTGTCATTCGCACGTCTCTATCTTTATTCTATCTGGATCTGGCTGAGCTCCGATACGAATAGACAGATGGAGTCAGTGTTTTACAATTTGGGCCTTCCAAGAAGACCGCTGTGCTTGTACCTATTGATCTACAATGCAAATAAGGCTGCTAACGATGTTAACATTTAAATTCAACTGACAAGTACATATATTACTCATATCGTCACCTCCGAGTCCCGACAGACCGAGTCATTTCCTTCCCTGCAATTCCTGCCAGTATTCGGTGAATCGTCAATCGTATACACATTGTAGTGGTCACGATACATACGATCTTCTGTCAGTGTACTGACCACAGTCTCTACCACCTTATCCAAACAAGCATCGTACACATGCCGACCGATGTAGGGAGCAGTGTCCCTCCATAGCAGCCGGCTTTCCGGGGATAACGGATCACGGGATAAGCGTCTACTCAACTGGACTCCGAGCGCCGATGGACAAGCAACGGCCCAGTAGACAGGATCACCTTTGCAGTTCCGTGAGAGGGTTGATATGTGTCTGATTCATTATTTTAGATTCGTTAGTGGCGAGGCTGGTTTGTTTTTGCCAGATGTTTGCCATATCAGCGCTGCAAAGCTCAGAAGGTTGTTGATCGTCGCATGCTTTGCCCGCTGCTTCACCGATACGTTGCTTTGGAATTTGTGGTGATATTGGGACTATGCGACGATGTGACTTCCGCCATTTTCGTCGGGGTCTCTCACTCTGACCTAAGAGAGGGAAGCCGAATGACCTCGCGAGTAGACAGAATGGAACCCGGAACCAATGGATTCCCATCCCATAATGGGATCTGTGATGGTCTTAAGTTATTTATTTATTTATTTATTATTGTACATCGTGGGGATTAATCCCCTCTAATTGAAACCGAGGTCCGGGGGCTATTCTAATTCTCCGAGTCAAGAACTTGGGTAGTACCACAGGTGGATTAAAACAAAACATTCCACGCACAGTTCGCCACATATTCACAGATCAGGTACATTGATCAACAGTCATTCGCTCTACTCATGGGTTCATGCGTGTTTTTTTAAAGGGCTTTAAAAAGCTTTTGGGTTTTAAAGGGCAAGCAGTTTGAAGTTTTGACACACACTATGTGAAAGTGCAGTTCTTAAGATGTTCTAGTATATACACATGTAAACCATGTTATAATTCATTTTTTATCTTATGTTCCAACAGTTATATTTTTATTCCGAGTTGACTGTTGACATAAAGTGTGTGATTGCGTGCGCGTGATTGTATTTTATCTTAAAACTTCACCTGGCATTGGGTGTGAAACCCGTTAGTGATGAGGAGATAAACTAAACTAAACTAAACTGAACGGCGAAAGACTGAAATGAAACCCTTCATACAACTCATACTGTTCATACTGTAGACATTCACTCGGAATCGTCTGAAGTATTCAGAGCAGTGATTGTCTTCGATTGGGTTGCATCCATGGGTGCCCACTCAATTCTTCTGATTAGTTGGGTTGTGTACGCATTTTTTTGCCTTTGCATTGGTACTGGGCGGGCATGGGTATATGGCAATTTTTCAGTTATGCTGCTAAGCGTTATTTTTACTTGAGAACCAGATGTTATAATTTAACCAGGTAAATATGTTTTTAAGTGATATAGAACACTTAAACAATAAGCGTCCGCAATTAAATTAGAACAATAAATTATGGTAAGTAATAGTGGTGTAAGATTTAAAAATACCAAATCATGCCCTATCCCAAGTCTGATCCAATAAGACAATGTTGACAGAAAAGTGTTCGATGAGTTCAAACACACAGTAGCACACAGGTACGTGATATTATTTCTGGTTAATAGTATGCAAGTAAATATGCTAGAATAATGGTGGTGAGTTTCGTTAAAATAATTGTCTGCTTAATCTGAATGGGCCGGAATGGGCATGGGCCTCAATATTATGAATTTGAATTGATCTGGTCTGGGTCTGGGCTTGGTATTAATTGGTTTCGGTTGGGCTGGGCTTGGGGTTTGGGCACCCATGACCAACTGTAATTCAGAGCCACTCTCAACCCAGACCGAGTTTTGAATAAATGGGTCCCGATTTTATCCGTTTTATTTTATTGCAAGCAGCATAAATTATTATCGATTTCAATCAAGCAGCATTTCCATACTACCGAACCGATGTCACGTTTTTAAAGCACTGGAGCATTAAAGTATGTATATAATATTTATGAGTGAGTATGAACATGAGTGTGAGTAATTAGTGAGTATGAGTATGAATATGAGCGTACAATATACGAGTACATTGTATAATATTAGTATATATTGCCCTCATATTGTATTATACACTCACCATGCTTAAACTGTAATAGGGTGTCAAACTCGAGCTCTTCTCTGCGATAGTTTTGAATTACGTGCGCTGTTCGCTAAGTCACAAGAACATGGGAAAAGGTTCAGTAATATTTTGTTTGTACCCAGCCGTTCGCTCCACACCGGTCCTGGCTCGGTCACCACTGCCTCCGGACCACACAGACACATCGGAGGCCGCGGGGTTCACTCACCCGGAGGCCGACCCTGCTGGGCAGAAACCCGTCTTTGTGACCTCATCACTCCGCGTGCAATGCCCGTCCCGTCCCGCCCCGGCCCAGCCCGGCCCACCTGACCGCCAGCGTCCCGTCCGTCCCGTCCCGTCCCGGCCAGGCCCACCTGACCGCGCAGTCCGTCTCGATTCGGCCCGGCCCGGTTCAGTGACTGGACCGAGCCGGGGATGGACATAGGGAATGAAAATGGGATATACTGGACTCAAGACTATTTCATTTATATCCCTTAAATCCCACGATCGGGATGATTCAAACACCATTCGGTAGCCAATGTAAATATTCATCCCCGGTCACAACTTAAGACACATTGCTGGTGACTTGTGATGTCACAGAGGTTATATCCCGAGAATGATGACATTTGGCCAGATTTGACCTTCGTGACCTCGTTTGATCTTTAAGATATTGACCTAAGGCCACCTTAATGTCAGAAAATGTAGATCATCATCGCACCTACCTGCCCTGTAAGTTTGATTGTTCTCATACTTTCGGAGATTTCAGGAAGGAGGCACTTAAGTGCCCCCTCTCTTCAGTACGCGTTAGTTGAGTACCCCTCTCCAGTGCGCGTGTTAACAAGTCAACTGAGGTCACTGACCTCGGATGAACCAAGATGACCTTTTTGGATTTCGATAGTTTCTAGGAGATTTTGTGACGTTGATTTCAAATTTTGCATCAATTTTTACATAATGATATGCTCTTTACAGTTCTATATGGATAGCATTCAATTTATGTGCACTTACGTTTTGGATAACGTCCGAGGTCATTGAATTAACATGACATCAGAGGCAAACTAAGGACCGAGGTTGAAATCGGGTATCAGCGGCTTTCTCTCGTCACAAGCAACACGCTCGTTTTTTAATCGAAGCCTTAGCTAAATGAGAGAGAGGGACGTCAGGGGGTCGTACCCCTACCCGGTCACGTAGGTATTATATACCCTACCTGGGCGAGGGTTGATGAGTGATGCAGAGCTGCATTCGGAGGCTATAATTGCCTGCATGACTTCGATGAACACTTTTTGATGTAATGGCGTTACGCCCATATAGATCATATATACATATACATATGTATATATGATCTCTATGGTTACGCCGTAATCGAATGAGCGTGGAATGCCACAGTTGTAGAACAAGCATTAGTGCCTGCCTCATGAGGGCACTGGGCAGTATAGCACGACTCCGGTGCTGTTGCAAGATACATTTGTGACATAAAATGACTATGGAAATACTGCATTTATGTGTTGCTACGAATGGTTGTTGGGTAAATGTAACCAAGTGTTTGTTTTCCCGAACCTCAAGTAGCGGTTCTTATCAGCTTATGCACTGTTAGCTCGCTAAATTACCATGCACCCCACCAGTCCGCTGAATAAGGCCACAGTCCAGCTTTTGTCCTCCCACTCAATGAAAGAACATTGTTATCTGTGACCAGTCTGGTAGTCCCTAGTTAAGGAAGTTGCAACTCGTCTCATTTTGCATTGATCCGACCTTCAAGCCCCGGTACCCAATGAACTGTCATTTATTGTAGCTCACTATCACACGCACACAAACACACACACACACACACACACACACACACACACACACACACACACACACACACACCTCTATCCCTGTTGCCCAGTACCCACGTACAGATATACCGCGTCTCACGATAGACTCAATGTAGTGGTCTTGTGTCATGCCAACCTGTTTCGTCTATCGTGTGAAATGTGGATACATACAGCGAATATAGATCACCAACCACTATATGCCGGAATTTAATTACCCGTGACCATATACTACGCACAAAGCAAAACACTCAACAACCTGCTCAGAAGCTGAATGCTCGGTATCTCATCGCGTATAGCGGCGGCCCATGCCAGTCGATAATGCGAAAGACGCAACGTCAGAATACAACAATTGGCGTCAAGAGAGAGAGCAGCTGAGAGACAAACAAATGCCATTTAAATTTATTATGACTTAGTACAAACGATATTCTAGCTATTTTCGCAAGCATATTTGAACGGACTAGGCAGGGAAGTTGATAATTTATGTTTAACAAATTGCATAGAAAGGATCATTTATCAAGTAAAATTGTAAATGTTCCGTATCATAAATTAACGTGATATCGTGCCACAAGAAGTTACGACCGACTGGTCGGTTAAATGTGTACTTATGCATGAATTACGGACAAGGGCGGATTTATGATGGTAAACATTGCAAACTGAGCACATTATCTCGATATCGAAATATATGTTGAAGTAGTCGAAGAACGCTGGATTAAAACCATTGCCTATTGCTGTTCAAAACTGCAGGAAGTAATTTACTTGAAAAAGCTGTATTTATTTTGAGAGGCTTAGAGATGTCTGTCAAAAATGATAAGCACCCAACGGCCATTCACATAGGTCGAAGTAAAACTGTCTGCTTCAGTATTTTTGATATATTGTCTGTCCATCTAGCGGATAATCCACCAGCGGTCAGCTAAGCCGGTGACCTCCTTCTGACCTCAAACGGACCTCCCTCTGAACCCTCACTTCCTCCCCTCTGCTCATATGCGGCATCCAACCGCAGCCTGAAGAAGCAGGCCGTTCCTAAACCCTCCCCCTCGACCTGTGGCGGCGGCGGTTGCGGCGGCGGAGGCAGCGGCGGAGGCGGTGATCGAGGCGGAGGCGGTGGCGGTGGCGGCAGCGGCGGCGGGAGGGAGCACTGACCCCTCGTGCCAGCGTCCTGTTGACACCACGTCCGCCGTGATACCGCCGCCACCGCAGCCGCCGCCGCCGCGCCCTGCGGTCGACTCTGTGCCGGCCCCGGTCCGGTGCGGTTCGCCGGTGCAATGTCTGAGACGACGGCGGCACCGCAGATCATCAACTGAACGGATTAGAATGGTCACGACTGGTGGCCTGTTGGATCTGATGACGTCACAGATCCGTGACGGTGACGGCGGCTGGCGGGACAGGAAGCGGCGGCAGGCAGAGCGTGAGTGTCATGACCACGTGAGGTCTTCGTACGACACAAGGTCGACCGTTAATGTACTCCGTGCACCGTGCGAAGCGCTTCTTACATGGTGTCGTACATCCGTCTAATGGCAGCCGAAGTGTGTCGACAGTGATGTTTTGCCGTGAAGGAAGAAGCCAACGGTCTTTATGAGAATCCGACACGAGTCATTAGTTTGTTGGATTAGTTGGCTGGTACCTCGTTGACAATTATCATTTATCATAACAGCACCATGGTAAATTGGGATGAAGCAAAAATATGTATCTCGCATAGGTATATTTAATGGATATCTACTTGAAGCGTTTCTATAGCGTTTATAAAGTTGAGCTATATAGCTTATTATAGAATTAAGGGTATCAAATTTATCCGTACCGTATACTAAGATGACTCGATTTCTGTGTAGCTGGAAAACCGGCATGAGACTGCGCGCGGCTTCTGGTAATCCCACGCAATGGCTGTCACCATACCGGACAAGTTTCGCCAGCAGCCTCGAACTCATCACTGTTCCTCGTATCATACGGCCTATTTCTGCTGATTCATCACTCTTCTGGGACCTCCTAAGCCGTCACACCGTGGTCCATGAGAGCCTGTTCTGTCCGGGTGCGTCGGTGCTGCGCACACGGCAAGCTCACCGGGCCACGAGACCCGTCGATGTCATAGTCTGCTCCCACTTTCTCCCTGGCGATCCGACCCAGATTCGCCCGGTCCTGACCGGCTAGCGTGGCGCCCACCCTCCCATACACACCCACACGAGCCGGACGCGCCGCGGGGGCCACGGGCCCCGTGTTTCATGCCAAGGGGCAGGATGTGGTGTAACCACACGTGTTCACTGCGCATCCTAAACGTGTGGCAAAAAACTCATTTGCATACTCGACCAAGGAGTTGCGAAGCTTCTGAGAAGATTGCGGGTAGATGAGACGAAAGGAGGAAGGGAAAACCAGGCCTACCAGGGGTGCGACGCAGACGTGACTCCTAACGGAATGTCACTCCGTCTTCCCACAACACATGTCGACAGAAGCTGTCGCCTTATGTCTTCATCTGTAATGCATGACTGCCGACCTGCTGTTAGTCCAGGACGGCGCAGTCGACTCGAATGATGCCGGACATTGCCATGGACCGGCCGGCCGGAACCAGCCGCTGCTAGCCAGCCAGGCGGTCAACGTTCTCTGACAAAGTCAATGTTCTCTGATGGGCGAGACCTCAGTGAGCAGTTCTGAGCAGACGGCGACTTTTTATAGCGAGTAACCGGACTGTGGTGCAGCGGGGATGCTACCTCTGTGGGAGCCACGCGGCGTGGTGTGTACAGGGGCATTTAGAGCCATGTGGAGCCATGTGGAACGACTAAAGACCTCCAGCCTACACTGTGGCTACGGTTCGTTTCCAAGTTTCAGGATACGGGCGATGGATGAATGTATATAGATACTACGTTTGTCTGTCTCTGCTGCTTATATGTACATAATCAAAAGCACAACGGGAGCTGACGACAATAAGGTGCTGACAATTGATGTAGATGTATGCACCTTTGCGTCTTAGCATACATACATGTAGGTAGGTATATGTGAATTAAATGGTTTTTATTTGTAGCATTCGTTTTTATCTCGAAAACAGGATGCAATTTCTGTGTGGTCGCAATATTTTGCAAGAGCAAGAGAACAATGAACAATTTATAAAGTACCTAAGTGCATAATTCCCACACCCGCCATCTCTCATCATCCTCACGTAATCACGACATCTGTTCTCTCCATGGAAAAGATAGATAAGTTTAACGGGATTCCAGTCTGCCGAGAGGAATCCCGTTAATTGTCCCACTTATCTAACCTTGATCACACTATCGTGTCAGCCTCTAGTCTTAACCGTTAGAACTTGACTGTGGAACCAATGCAAGTTTTGCTCTCGGGATTTTCAATGTATGGACAACGTCATTATGTAATCGCACTTGAGGGAAGCCTTACCTAACGTTGCCGGAACCTACGCTGTAGCGAGGCAATCTGTTGACATTTACATTGCCATTTGGTGACTTGAATGCACTGGTGACCTTTTTGCTAGCAAGTGCGATGCCAATGAATTTAAAGGAAATAGTTCACGTTCAACATGGGTTTTTAACTGAGATAGCAGTTTTGTGGCCCCGTGTTGAAAAACCTTTAACTGCAAGTTTTCTGGGCTGAAAAAGCTCTCCAGCCGAATATATTTGAATTTTTGTCGAAGGAATGTGGGCCAAAAATAAAGAATGTCAAGAATGTGGGCCTTAGATACACCTGGGCAGAGGCTATACAGTAATCTTACGCGACTACTTTCTAATATGATTGGCTGAGCCATTGGATTCATCCATTTGACATTGCAGAGAGTACGTATATAGTTTTGATAAAATAAATGATGTACGTCCTTCTGTCCTGAATGGGCGCGATGTATGTATATTTTTGATTTCTTTTTTATCTAGTATGAAAAGAAGCTGTATTTCGAAATATAATCAAATCGTGTTTGAAAAAAACAATCCAAGGTAAACTTTTTCCTTTAATGCTAATGACTTCAATACTGGTGACTTTAAAGCTGGTAGCTAAGATAGGCCCTGGTGTCCTAAATGCTGGTGACTTCAACGCTGGTGACTTTAATGCTGATGCACAACTGCTCAATTCATAAATGCTGGTGGTCTTACTGCTTACGAACTAAATGCAGCATTAATTATACCTACTTCTAAAAGCCATGGCTACGGTCGGACCGCTCATATATAGGTTTTCCCTTTCATTGACGGAGAACTTGCGTCCGCTCCATTAATAGCAAAATATAGCTTGGGTAAAACGACGGAACCATTTTAACAACAAAAAATAAACGCAGCCGATATCATTACGTAAAGCATATAGTTACAATGGCATCTTTGCAAAGCTGTACAGCACTCGATACAAACACATGTGTTTATTTGTTTCAGGCGCTGGTGGTCTGACGGACTCGGTGCGTGTGGGGCGTCAGGCGACGAACCTCCTCGAGAGGTCTCAGACGGTGGTGCCACCTGGCTGGCCTGGCCTCCCTGCGGGCGTCACGGACACCTGTGATACGCGCGATGGCCGGTAGGTGGCTACAGGACCCTAGTGGTCCGGTTCTGAATTACAAACACCTGAGATGGAGAGACTGGGTAGCGTGCTGACATTAGCATGGTTTCGTCTGGGTTTCTCGCTCTCCGTGTGTCACTCCCTCAATGTCTCTGTGTCTCACTCTGTGTCTCTCTCTGGCTCTCACTGTCTCTGTGTATGTATCCCTGTGTTATCTGTGTGGCTCCCTCTGTGTCTGTGTGTGGCTCCCTGTGTTATCTGTTTGGATCCCTCTGTTATCTGTTTGGCTTCCTTTGTTATCTGTATGGCTCCCTCTGTTATCTGCTTGGCTCCCTCTGTTATCTGTTTGGCTCCCTCTGTTATCTGTTTGGATCCCTCTGTTATCTGTTTGGCTTCCTTTGTTATCTGTTTGGCTCCCTCTGTTATATGTTTGGCTCCTCTGTTATCTGTATTGGCTCCCTCTGTTATCCTGTTTTGGCTCGCCTCTGTTATCTGTTTGGACTCCCATCTGTTATATGTTTGGCTCCCTCTGTTATATGTTTGGCTCCCTCTGTTATCTGTTTGGCTCCCTCTGTTATCTGTTTGGCTTCCTTTGTTATCTGTATGGCTCCCTCTGCTTATATGTTTGGCTTCCTCTGTTATCTGTATGGCTCCCTCTGTTATATGTTTGGCTCCCTCTGTTATCTGTTTGTCTCCCTCTGTTATCTGTTTGGCTCCCTCTGTTATATGTTTGGCTCCCTCTGTATCTGTATTGGCTCCGCTTCTGTTATCTGTATGCTCCCTCTGTTTATCTGTATGGCTCCCTCTATTATCTTGTATGGCTCCCTCTGCTATCCTGTTTGGCTCCCTCTGTTATATGTTTGGCTCCCTCTGTTATCTGTTTGGCTCCCTCTGTTATATGTTTGGCTCCCTCTGCTGCTTCTCTGTGCGTGGCCTCGTCTGACACTGCTGCTTCTCTGTGCGTGGCCTCGTCTGACACGGACCCTCTCCTGGCAGGGTGGGTCGCTGCATGACGCCGAACCACCTGCTACTGGACGCGCAGTCTCCCCGCCGGAGACCGCAGTCTGGTGCGCAGTCTGGGCCCCTGTCTGGCCGGAGACCTCGCCCGGGACGCGTCTGGGGTCACCCGGCCGCTGGTGCGCGGGGTCTGCTGTCCGGGACTCTTCTCCAAGGCCACCACAGAGTCGACGGCTGCCTCCTCCACCACCACCACCACCACTGCGGCACCCACCACCAACCGGGCGAGCACCAGCCGACCAGCAGCAACGCAGTGGTGGCAGACAACCTACCAGTCAACCTCGGCTACCACCACATCTACCACCACATCCACAGCCACGACCAACACATCCACATCCACATCTAAATCCACTACCACTGCCAGGCCACGACCGAGCGTGCCCACTATCCCACCAATCATCACCCACCCATGGCAGGGGAGCTCGTCCACCACCAGCACCCCCACCACCACCGCCTGGTGGCAAACCACCGCCGACCCTGCTGAGAGCACCACCACCACCACCTCTACCACCACCACCACCACCCGGCGCGGCCCCGCCACCACTGCCTGGTGGCAGACCACCACCACCACCACCAGCACCACGGAGAAGCCGACCACTGCCACCTCCTCCGGCTCTCCCGAGGAAAATGCCCAGTACAGCCAGTGTGGCACAAGAAACTACGACGCCGCAGTGGATGAAGATAGGATCGTGGGCGGCGTCGAAGCGCAGGCCGGAGAGTTTCCCTGGATTGTGAGTTCTGAAAATAAGGAAATATTATTTGAATGTGTGAGATTGAAAACGTAAAAGCGCGTGCTTTCGAAGCCTGATATCGATTGCTGGCGCAATTTGTTGCGCGTTTTCACTCCGGACACTCCTAGTGTTGGTGCTCGACGGAACTTGCTAAACAGCTCAAGTGTGATGACAGCCCGGGCCCTGAGGATGACAGCCCGGGCCCTGAGTGTGATGACAGCCCGGGCCCTGCCAGTGTGATGACAGCCCGGGCCCTGAGGATGACAGCCCGGGCCCTGAGGATGACAGCCCGGGCCCTGAGGATGACAGCCCTGTGCGCCCTGAGGAGGTTGGAGTCAACCCACATTTACAGGCTAACTTTCCAGCTAATAACATTGAACATGGTGCGGGCCCATACTTTGCCAGACCACTTAGCATCATTTCCCTGAGTGTGACGCATGGGCCTGTCTCTGCCCATGACTTTGCTGCGTGTATCCGTCTCGTTTCTCTAACATGAGCCTTTGTCTTCCGTCACGCAGGCGGGAATTTTCAAGGGGAAGCGTCAGTTCTGTGGAGGCTCTCTGATCGATCAGACACATATCTTGACCGCTGCGCACTGCGTCGCACAGTAAGTTTCCTCACATCCAGCTAATATTTCGTACACACGCTGTTAAAATATAACAGATGAGATTGGAACGTTAAAATGCTAAGCTGAAAACCGAAGCAATGCATCTTGTTTCTTATTCCAGAGACGATGGCGCTAAGCTATGTTAACTTTGCATAAATAATTATGGAACTGCATACCCGATAATGCCTAAATTATTATGATCGAAAGATGTTCAATATTGTTTTTGACGATCACATGCACAGTGATATTGCTATTATAAGTCTTGGCAGTCAGCTGATGGATGTACGCTCATGCACGATGCTATGCTTGACTTCATACAATTTGTCTGCCAGCATGACGTCGTATGACGTGCGTCGGCTGGTGGTGCGCCTGGGAGACCACGACATCAAACGAGACGACGAAGCCACACACTACGAGTACAGCGTGGCGAGGATTATCCGTCACAAGGGATTCTCCGACCAGACCCTGGTGAGAGCGACACCATCATCAGAATCATCATAATCATAAGCAGCGTCATCAGCGCTGAGCAGCTTGGAGCACAACTATCCATTTTTTATCATGATAGTTTGCTTTCTTTTGAGGAATGGAAGCCATTGATTATTACTAATTAGTACACTTTATAAGTAATTTTATAAATGAATGTGCACCATTGCCACAGTACTGTAATTGATGTTGATTATTGCATGCATCATCACATATCCCCAATATAAGGAGCGGGTTATGACAAACTTCCGGTCATTTCCAGCATACGGACATCGCGCTACTGACCCTGTCGAAGAAGGTGACGTATCGAGACAACATCCGCCCGATCTGCCTCGTCAGTGACGACTCCGTCCGGTACACGGGGGAGAATGTCACCGTGGCCGGCTGGGGCTCCCTCAGCGAAGGTGGGTAACTCCAGCGAACACGCCGTCCGGTACACGGGGGAGAATGTCACCGTGGCCGGCTGGGGCTCCATCAGCGAAGGTGGGTAACTTCAGTGACGACTCCGTCCGGTACACGGGGGAGAATGTCACCGTGGCCGGCTGGGGCTCCCTCAGGAAGGTGGGTAACTTCAGTGACGACTCCGTCCGGTACACGGGGGAGAATGTCACCGTGGCCGGCTGGGGCTCTCTAAGCGAAGGTGGGTAACTCCAGTGAACACTCCGTCTGGTACACGGGGGAGAATGTCACCGTGGCCGGCTGGGGCTCTCTCAGCGAAGGCGGATAACTCCAATTTTAGTGACGGTCTCCAGAGGACCCCCTGATGTAGGCAGCTGAAGCCAGTGTGCGTCTCTGTGTGTGCCTTTATGCACTGACGATGACGCCGAGTGTACTGGGTACTGTGTATGTCTGTGTGCCTGTGAGTGTCAGTGTGCGCCGCATGAACCATGTGTGTGTTTGTCTGTCTGTCTGTAAGTTTCGCATCCGACGTTGTTTGTGTGTTTGTATGTTTGTGTTGAGCTAATCTTGACTCTGTATGCCTGTATGTGCCTGTAACTGTATGTGCCTACATCTGCTTGTGGTGTATCTGACACCGCGTATATGTGTTCCGTGCGTTACAGCCGGCCGACAGCCTAGTACCCTGCAGAAGGTGACACTGAAGGTGTGGGAGAACTCAATGTGCGGCCGCTCTTACGGCAAGTCGGCGCCGGGAGGCATCATCAGGTCCATGCTGTGCGCCGCATCGTCCGGCAAAGATTCCTGCAGTGTGAGTATGGCGGCTTATCTCAGCCCTGGCAACTGGTCCCGAAACTCGCTCGTAAATTGACTTTCGTTGTATTATTGACTGTTGTGTATTTCAGGTCACCAAATAATGAAATTATCTGCAAAAAGTGCGCAGTTCCTTATCTTGCAATCTAACAACTAAAAATGACTGTTTTAAAAATCACTGAAGCAATTTATATTTGTTGTAGTACTTGTGTACAACATCGATCCATCGTTCATAATTAGTCGGAATTATTGATGCTTCCCTTTAAACTTTCTTCCACTTTTCTAGTCTTTGAATATTTGTAACGAAATGTATTTGTCTCACGTTTCTACATACTGCTTGTTTTACCTCCACTCAGGTTTCTACAGCCTCACCAGTCGTCGACCGATCCGCTGTCACAGCACATACCTCTGCTTCACAGCCCACAGGGTGACTCTGAAGGCCCGCTGATGCACGTGAAGAACGGCGTCGTCACTCATACCTCTGTCCACAGGGTGACTCTGGAGGCCCGCTGCTGCACGTGAAGAACGGTGTCTGCACCTCATACCTCTGTCCACAGGGCGACTCTGGAGGCCCGCCTGATGCACGTGAAGAACGGTGTCGTCACTCAATAACCTCTGTCTCACAGGGCGACTCTTGGAGGCCCGCGATGCCGAAGAACGGCGTCGTCACTCATAACCTCTGTCCAAACAGGGGTGACTCTTGGGAGGCCCGCTGATGCACGTGAAGAACGGCTCGTCCTCATACCTCTGTCCACAGTCGCACTCTGGAGGCCCCGCTGATGCACGTGAAGAACAGTGCGTCGTCACTCCAACCTCTGTCCACAGGGTGACCTGGAGGCCCGCTGATGCACGTGAAGAACCGGTGTCGTCATCCATCCTCTGTCCACAGGGTGACTCTGGAGGCCGCTGATGCAACGTGAAAGAACGGCGTCGTCACTCCAATACCTCTGTCCACAGGGCGACTCTGGAGGCCCGCTGAATGACGTGTAAGAACGGCTCGTCCACTCATACCTCTGTCCACAGGGTGACTCTGGAGGCCCGCTGATGCACGTGAAGAACGGTGTCGTCACTCATACCTCTGCCCACAGGGCGACTCTGGAGGCCCGCTGATGCACGTGAAGAACGGCGTCGTCACTCATACCTCTGTCCACAGGGCGACTTGGAGGCCCCGCTGATGCAATCGTGAAAACGGCGTCGTCACTCATATCTGTCCACAGGGTTGCTCTGGAGCCCGCTGATTGCACGTGAAGAACGGCGTCGTCCACTCAGTACGCTCTGTCCACAGGGCGACTCTGAGCCCGCTGATGCACGGTGAAGAACGGCCTCGTCACTCATACCTCTGTCCACAGGTGAACTCTGGAGGCCCGCTGAATGCACGTGAAGAACGGTGTCGTCCACTCATAACCTCTAGTCCCAAAGGGTGACCTCTGGGAGGCCCGCTGATGCACGTGAAGGAACGGTGTCGTCACTCATACTCTGTCCACAGGGTGACTCTTGGAGCCCGCTGATGCACTGTGAAGAACGGTGTCGTCACTCATCCGTCTGTCACAGGGTGACTCTGGAGGCCCGCTGATGCACCCGTGAGAAACGGCGGTCGTCACTCATCCTCTGTCCACAGGGTGACTCTGGAGCGCCCTGCTGATGCACGTGAAGGAACGGTGTCAGGTCACTCATACTCTGTCCAAGGGTGACTCTGGGAGCCCGCTGAATGCAGCGTGAAGAACGATGTCGTCACTCATACCTTCTGTTCCACAGGTGACTCTGAAGGCCCCGCTGATGCACGTGAAGAACGGTGTTCCGTCACTCATACCTCTGTCCACAGGGTGACTCTGGAGGCCCGCTGATGCACGTGAAGAACGGCGTCGTCTACCAGGTAGGCGTGGTGTCGTGGGGAATCGGCTGTGCCAAGCCCGAGTACCCTGGTGTCTACACTCGGGTCACATCGCTCAAAGACTGGATCGAGCGCAACAGGGAGGCGTACTGAGACGACGAAAAACACGCTGCCAAGACTCACCTGTCCGGGCCGCAGACAGTGATGCCAAGACACACTGTCGGGAGCATCCCGCGAGACGCGATTGAAATAAAATAGGGAGCCTCTGTGGCACTGCCCCTGTGAGCCTGTTGTGGGCGAGAGACTGAGGGCATTTGACAGGGCGACCGTGTGTCATACGTACACGACATGTGTCGTGTGTTGTGAGTGAGTGCGTGTTATATATGGCGAGGGGTGAGATATTGCCCGCTGATGTATGTGCCCATCTTGTGAAATGTGAGCTGGTTTGTCGATATGTTGCTGCCCATCACCCTGTCGAGCCCGATTATTTTTTAATATTTTATATTAAGAGTAGATTGATAATACCCTATACACTATAAAGTCATGATAATCATTTGTGCCGGTAGGTAGCAAGTGATGCTAGGGCAGCCTGTGCTGCCGATGGCGAATACATATTCCAATATAACAACAAAACACGTGATATAATGTCACGAGGCTCGTCGGCTGAGCCGTAATGATAATGATCAAATAGAATGGCACGCAATTGCTGCGTAATGGTGCGTTACAGGCGATTTTACAGGAGATTACAGGTCACTTTTGGAACTTTTACGGCTTAGGCATAATATTCTCTTCGCGTGACGTTGGTAAGCATGCACATTTGTATTGTATCATTTAAGGGCGCGCTTCAAGATATACAATGTGGTTTACAGAGTGGTGATTCATGCTGGTATCAGTTATGCGATATTGCAAGATGTGATGGAGACAGGGGTGTGTAAACTCTATCTAACCAATAAATGTGTGAGGATGTTTTTTTTTTAGAAAAGAAGCTGACGTCGTCCACACATTTGTTTTTGGAAAATTATAATGTCTTCGGAATTAATATATTCGATTTTATGCTCAGTTTAATATTCAAATTAAATCACATAATGTAGGTCAAATTAATCAGTTACGTAATCCTTCCATTATACTAAGCTCTGTAACTGTAAATGATGTCAAAAACAATACAAAGCGTAGAGCATACCATACGTAGTTTCTATTCCGAACTCGCATCTCAGCAGCTGGAGGACCGGACAGTAGCAGATCCGACCATTAAGCGGGTTGACGCAATGACTGGACTAAGCCAGGCCACGGAGCACACATCTGCTCTTCAGTTCAACTTAACACAAGTTGCTGCTAATGCAGTCGGTAAGTAATTTGCTGTGTCTTCAACTCAAAGCGAAGTGCTTAAGTACTCTCTCGCATTGGGTGACTGGACAGAGACCCAATAAGGGCGTTTTACTAATTATCAGTGCACCGCCACAAGATATCCGAGCAAAAAACGATGCTCGTTCCTAAAATATTGAACTAGCTCTAAATGGATGAAGTTTTGTTAGAATGTAATAGCGAGCGAGTGCAAAGCGCGAGCGAGACGTCAGAACTGAATACCGTATTTGTATCACATGAGCGCCCGACCCGGCCTGGCCCGACCATAACGCTTTTCAGTTAGTAACGCTTTCGCTTTTCAGTTAGTTCAGTTTCAGTATCTTTGAAATCATGCATCCGATTGGCAAGCGGTCTTCGCCATCTGATAGCCCTATTCAATCACATTATGTTATTGACAGTTTTGTCTCACGTGAGGGGTCAGCAGTGTGGGTCAGCAGCAGTGTCACATGCCGCGCCAGGGGTGTCATACAAAGTTATCCTGCTATAGCTGAGAAACGGCTGGACCGATTAAGCTGAAATTTTGTTTGTACCACTGGCAGTGTTAAGCAAGTCAAACTCTGGGTAACACTGCACGTGTGCATGTGCACACAGCTTTTCTGTGCACGAAATTACCTACAAAACATAGCTGCAATACCGGACCTATATCTCGGCAACCAGAAAGTAGCAAGGACACAGGTTGAACACAGAAGTGTAGAGAAATGATCCACCCGGGGTATGCCCTGTGTGTTGATCAGTGGTGCGTGGCACGTGCAAAGTTACTGGCTATCAACGCAAATTTCATGGTTTGTATGGACGCTTTTGTCTCTGATGAATCGAGTTTTTAACCACCTACGTTAGAGGCTGCCCAAGGCTCCCGGCCCCAGTACTTACGCAGATCTCTTCTTTCAACAACACACATAACTATTTGACGTTGATACGCTCGGTTGCAAGAGTTGTGCAACAAGCAACGGTACCAAACGACGTGATGAAGTAGAGTAATTTTGTAGACTTCACAGGACGTTGTCAAACGTTACAGTGTGACGCTCACAAAACGTTGAAACAACGTTGCTACAACGTTACTTTTGACAAGTATAGCTAACGTGACTTACGTGGCTGATCATTAATCTTAGTAAGATGGTGAATATGCTCAATTTGGATAACTGTACCACATTGCGAGCTGTTCTTCCTAAGTTACTAGAACAAAGTTGTTACATCGTAACGATACAACGTTGCTGTAACGTTGAACAGCGACGTTTATGCAACTTTTTCTTCGCAACATTCATGACGTTGTCACTACGTTGTTAAAACGTAAAATTCCAACTTGATTTTTCACGACGTTGTTACAACGTTATCTGTTACCTGGGCGGCCACCCCTATTAGTGGAAGGGAGGGTCATATTCACCCCCCCGGAGATCTCGAGATCCACCCGCCCGGTTTTCAAAAATCAATCGGTGGTCGATTCCCCTTAACATGATCTACATTTCTTTAAAAAAAGGGGGGCAACGGGGGCCAAAAAGTACAAAAATTATATATATTTTTGATCCAACACAGCTGCCATGTTTTTCAACCGAATTTGACTCAATCAACAGTGATCGATAGATATTGAGTAATAAATTTATATGTGATGACGATTGTTCCAAACTCAAAAATCATAGGCATTTGCAGGTCACTAAATTGGGGGGCAAAGTAAAAGCGTAATTCAAACGTTTTTTGATGGCTTTTTCTGGAAAAATGCAATAGTTCGTTATTTTTACATCAGAAAAAATAGTTATTAAGCATATTTTTGTACCATAGGCGGTGCCAGGTGAACGAAAAAGGGAGGCCAAATATAAAATATGATCCGCAGTCCATGCTGCTACCACGGAAATATAAAGTCAGGTTACTGGTATAGATAATTCCCATTTTATGAATGTGCAATCACAAAAGGCCGATCCAGGTCCATTTTGAGAGGTGCAAGACCTTTTGAATAGGAATACCGGAAGATTGGTTTTTCTGTAGCCATTGGAAATAACACTATTCTGTTAGAATTGTCGTTTTTTTCTATAGAAAAACAACCTGAAGCCGTTCTCCTGGCAGATTGGTTTCCGGTTTGTGTTGGAGATTCGTAAAAGTTGTGTCTTAGAAATCTCGCTAATATAATACTAACTAGTCAACAATGACCAGTTTGCTTGCAACTGTTACAGACTATTATGCTGGGTACAAATTAGTTGCCACAGCTTTTGCTACGCTACATCAACCAACTGGGCTCGCCTATTCTTTCAAAGTATTCAAAAATAGGGCTCCCTGGTGCTTTTTGTCATCGGAACCTGCACGTATGTTATGTCTTTGTAAGGCCATGCATCAATGGTTTCCTTGGCATATAATCATGACCCCCTTCTTTCGAATTCCTGAGCCCGCCCTTGCAATAAGATGTTTTCTTTCCTCTCTTCGGACTCATATTTGTAGTCGATCCATTGCTCAACTATCTATTTATTGGCGCCGAATCGCTGGTATAATATGTGAGGCACCGACGGGCTGTCTCCACTTCCTGCCCTGGCGTCCCCGTTATCACTATGCAAGGTCAAGCCCCTTTTCTGTGCCTGACACGCCCCTTGGAACTCAAAGAAGTAATACATTTGCCAATATTAGAAGGAGAAACTTATCTTTAGCATCTTCATTGCTTATAAAACGCAATTTATATAGCTTTATGACTTACAGCTAGGCGTTTCAATATTTTTGGAAATCCCGCCTTTTCAAGTACCTGAAACCGCCTCTGCCGTAAAAATACAATATATCATGAACATCAACTTATTTAAACTTATTTAAATCACCGTAAACCTATCCAACTTCTTCATACTTGAGGCAGTTAGGAAGAATCCGTGAAGATCGCATTTCCGTATTATCGCCAAATGTCGCCGAAAAAATCCTCCCAAAACTGGGCCCTGGAACCGCCTCTGTTCAAGTCAGAAACTCAAAATTTTGACTCCTGATGTAACAATCCATTTAAGGAAAAGTCCGAAAGTTTCATAAGCCTACTCATAGCCGTTTCGGAGATATCTAAGAAACACATGAGGGGTGGGCAAAATTTGCCCCTCCCTGCCACTAATAGGGTTATATCAGTTCCCGGTATCTATGGGACGTAAAACGATGAAGCCAACACCAATGCGCAGACAAATGTAGCGTCTCTAAAATGCATGTGCATTGCGCAAATTTAGGTTTTAATGCAATATTTCACTGCTAAAATCCGCCTCTAATCTACACACTTTTAGAGCTACCTTCATTACACCGCCGTGGCGTCAAAACCAAAGGGTGCGCTAACTATAAAAAATGATGCAGCTGAAAAGCGCTATCAAATGCATAAAAAACACACAAAATTTATTTTTACTTTCTAAAATTTAGCCAATAATTGCAAGTTTAAAAAAACGCTACAAAACCTATTTTGTTCAAAGAATAAAATATTACATCAAACGATTTAGTTCGGAAATTTGCGACGGCAAAACAACACTGGGTAAACACAATTGCAGTGGCATGATTTGCACAAAACGAGCATCCGTTGGGCGAATACAAAATTTACGTATAAGTTAACTCCGAACACTTTATTGTAAACCTTACCCGATATTGGTGATCTATCTCGGCAACGACAAGTCGCACGTTCATAAAACAAACACAGATACGTAGAGAAATGATGGCTTGGCGTACCTCACCCACCCACACCCGAACACCGGACACCCACACCACACCATCACCACACACGATAACCCATACCATCACCCACACCATTACATACCCAGACACACAAGCCGTTTTCACGATGGATTATTTTGCGCGAAATGTTTTAAAACATCTTAAGCTGTTTTGAAATGTTCTAGTATGAAAGTTTTAGTATACATTGTCCATTCCTGTGAGAGCTACACAACTTTGTCAAGCGAATTTTGTTTTCAAAGATCGTCATCCAGAATTTTGAAATATGTTGGTGAAGATAATGTATAGTTACAAAATTGGTGGTTTGGTGGTAATTAGCCAGATAATTATGTAGAAGTAAGCCTGTGAATAGATCTCACCTACCTGACACTTTTCAGAGTATCTCGAACATTTAATATCGGGTACGCTATTGGTTCGCTCACAAAGAATCCTCCCTTGACCCATAATGGAACCTCGCCTACCAGCGACATCGTTTCCTAGCGCATTAAATGCGCCATGCGAAGGCAGACCTGTGATCCATGACGCTGCAGATTGAGTAACTAATATGGTGGTAATGCTTAAACTGAACGAATGGACTCTAGACCGCATATGTTTTCTTTAGAAACAGAATTGTATCATATTCTGTATGACGTTCCATTTCATGTTTTCATAACTCTTGATTAAGTTAAATATCGCCTAATCAGTAATTTATTTTTCTTTGGAATATATCGTCTACTTAAATACTAAAACATTTCAAAACATCTTAAGATGTTTTAAAACATTTCGTGCAAAATAATCC
This sequence comes from Semibalanus balanoides, assembly GCA_014673585.1. Lineage (NCBI taxonomy): Eukaryota > Metazoa > Arthropoda > Thecostraca > Balanomorpha > Balanidae > Semibalanus > Semibalanus balanoides. The sequence continues at coordinate 20,742 of VOPJ01003678.1, forward strand.
ATCGTGAAAAGGGCAACAATATCATAAATCAAATTGCGCTTTGCGCACACGTCCCTCTGGGTCACACTGCACGCGCGCAGGTCAGTGGCGGCGGAAGGTACTTTCGGATGGGGGGCAAACAAAATCAGGGCGCCCCCTCGAGGCAAAGTGACCCTCTAAAAAAATGACACGAAAACTTATCTCCACAATATTTTACTTTTAGATTTAGGCCACAATATTTTACTAGTGAAATGACCTTTGGGGCGATGACCGAGCGGGCGCGCTCTGGTACGATTCTGGCGACGCCTTTGAGAAGCTCACATCTCTGCGACTGCAGTCCCATTGGGAAGCGGTCTTCTTTGCTGAGCAACTCTATCCAACGTACTCTGCTCCAGGGCTGCGGAGTCGGTCGGTTGTCAGGTGACTCCGACTCCGACTCCGACTCCGACCCTCCGGA
>VOPJ01003679.1:0-11055 GCA_014673585.1 Semibalanus balanoides
ACATTTTCACCTGGTTAATCAATAAATTCACTCAACTTAATCTCGAAGTGGCTTATATTGCCGTCTAAAATCTTTGTGCGACACATAAGCCGCATTCAAAGCCATCATGGGACAAATTAATCATTTTATGTTGGTGAAAGGAGAAAAACTATTAAATTTGAGCAATTAAAAAGTACGTTTATAGAAATCAACCATCTCCAAATTTTATCCTGTGCAAACTCATCTTATCTAAGAATATTATAAAAATATAAAACATAATTATTTTCACTGCGCTCATTTGAAGGTCAGGTCAGGTCAACAGAGGTCATAGGTCGTTTAATCAGAATCAGCTCAAACAGAAAAACTGGGCCTGGAATAATGTTCCTTACTTCGTTGCCATTCAGAAAATGTATGGTTTTCTAGAAATTGGATAATTTGTTATAGAGTTATTGGCTAATTGGCTAAGCCATGCAAGGTGTCCCTCCCGAAAATGCCGGAGGCTATAACTCAGCAGCCGTAACTTCAATCAAACTGAAACTTGCACAGCGTGATTCAGCGCCCCCGATAACCCCTGTAACGGAGTTTTATCGAAATCGCAGAAGTAAGGTGTTTTTTTGGGGTTTTCGCTTGTCGATCTGTCCTGGAATGCCCCAACTGGTAACAGTGCTAATGATTTGAAAGTAATAACCATTTATACATTAACTTTTACAAATTTATATCATTTAATTTGCAAAAATAGGATACCTATATTTTATTCATACTCTGAAAATAAGGAAGAATGATGAACCATATACAACCTTTCCAATAGTAACACCAATAATTTGCAAACCATTCCAAGTCGAGATATTCAACCTTGACTGAGCTCTAGGACAAATAGAGCGGCAATTTACAATTTTTACATGAATAGTAGAGCTATTTATTCTCGCCAGTGCAAGGAATAATAGTAGAGGTCTTATTCCTCAACCGAAAACGGATGCTGTGTAGCGTCGGTTTTTTCGGATAACTCGCTTAAGTTAATCAACGCGAATGCGATGCATCATGCACTTGCAATTTACACTACTTTTGACAAATTTAATACATACACACAAAAAAAATCCTTCATGACCGATGATCTTTGACCCTGTTTCCTCAAGGGTCATGGTCAGGCATAACTGGCGTCCGTAGTATCGATGCTTGAGCTTGTGTATTTGAAGAGTGTGTTTGTGTGTAGGACCCACGGACATCTCATTAAGATGCAAATTGCAACGGCGCAGATTTGTTACCGTATGTGACATTTAGGGTTTTGACACTGGAGGATCGGTTGACCTTCGGCATGAGCCTGAGATTACTTTTTTGCGTCTTCATGAGTATTGGCTCTGCGTTGGATAAGAGGGGTTGATTGACGCTTTAATCTGCAATATATGTTTTTGGACTAGCTTGTCGCATCAATCTGCCTTCAAAACCCCATACCGATTGTCATCTATCATGCAAATTGAGACGCTCGGTGGTACATGGCTCTATTTCACAGGTCCAAACACGGAGACTGCGGTCGCGAGAGTATACTGAACTCTGATTTTAGTCGACTGTAACCTTTTTTAAGATGTCATACGCTAGTTTCGAGAGATATTTATCGTGACTCTGATACATCTGAATAATGAGCGCACATTTTTGAGACTAGCATATGTGTGATAAATGTTCAGAGACCATGTTTAACTTCGGATTAATATCAATTCTTTTACGACACAATCGTCACAGCGAACATCTTGGTTGGAACACTCCGGCGCGTCAGTGTAGGCCAATCGAACCTGAGTGTGTTCAACTACAATGAACCCCAAGAAATTGTTAAATCTTAATATCAACAGCTTTCTCTCATTGCAAGCACAACGTCTCGGTGTTTGAAAATCGAAGCTCTAGCTCATAAAACAAAACGCCAGGGGGCGTAGTGCGTCTACCCCCCCCCGACCCCTCCTGCGACCTGCACCGTCAACGCTAGGTTCACGTGCGTCTCGGGACAGCCAACCACAGCACACTAAAAGCTAAAATATACAATAATCAAACTTTAACTAACCAAACCTCGCCTGACCTCACCTATCCCAGTCACACGGGTGGAGTTTCCTATTGAAATAGTGGGGCAACTGCCCCACCAACTTTGAGTTTGGCCCCGCCAACTTTTGTCAGATTTGAAGGTTTCCTTACATTGAAATCGTCATTTTTCCCCTTAGCTATGCACAAATGTCAAGTTTAAATGTTTCCTGACGTTAAAAATTCAGTTTTTCATCTTAATTATGCAAAACATTAAGTCAACATGACATTTTGCCCCACCAACTTTTTCTGAAAAGCTCCACCCGTGCTGCGTGAGTAATGCTTCATTGTCGGATCCTGAACCCCGATCCGTGTTGTAATAATTTCTATAATAATAATATATAAGTTAAAATGTACTAGCCAGGTACCAATATTTATGTGCTGTGGTTGGCTTGTCCCGAAGCTTCATAGGTATCGGACGGTTTGCAAATCGGAGAGGGTTAAATGGCTACCACTAAGGATGCTGCAAGTTCAGATCACTGGTGGATCCAGAAGGGGCATCAGGGGCCAATGCCCCCCCCCCCAAGCCACCTGAAATCGGTAAAAATTTACACATTTCGTGATGTAGAAGGAGATCTACGCAGCTTTTACCGAGGAAAGTTTATTTTAAAACGTCTATGCATAAGGGAGCGAAATCCAATGACCTTTAAAACAAAACAAAATGATGAATTTTTTCGGGGTGATGCCCCCCCCATGGGGCCAAAAACTAAATCCTAGATCCGTCAATGGTTCAGATAGGTATGTACCATATACTATCTGCTATCTCCTATCACTAAGCAAAGGTTAGTCGGTGTTTCAATTATTACTTTTCTTAAAAAAAGGACCTGACTGTTTTGATCAGTCTAGGACCGGCAAGTTTTTACGAACTACGCAATGTAAAATTATACTTATATTGATATGACCCGTTTGTATTGTGGTACCCACAAACAATCCTCACTTTATGTCGCCTTTTAGCTGCTTCGGCATCGACCATGTTACGGATTAAATTCCCCTCGTTTTACTTTCGTAGCAGCGGTGTGTCGGAGGCAAAACGAAAAAAGTTGCATCCGTAACTGACTAAGCCCATTTCCACTTCGTATTTTTCATATGTAAATATTGATTCTAATAGTACATACCTACATGAAAACTGGAATCAGCTTCGGCCATAAAAAGTGTGTGGGGTGGTAGTCGATCGCCATAAAAGTGGGGGGGGGGTCAACCCCCCGCGGTTTTCAAAAGTGTGTGGGGGGGGGGTCGCGACCCCCCACCCCGACCCCGTCGGCGCGCCCCTGGCTGTAACGAGAGAGGGTCCTCATAGAACGTGAGGATTTCCTTGGTCCTGGCCGTGGAGCCCTTTGTGGAGTTTGTAAGCCTAACCAATATATATTATGCATTCACAGTTGAAAAGTTGAGGTTTTCCGGAAGGAAGATCCACCAGTGAACAGGTGTTCACTGGTGGGCGCCCACCCCTGTTCACTGGTGGGCAATTCACACATATTTGGTAAAAATCCAATTGAGGGGGACAATTAAAAGGTCTGTTCAAACTATGACATCACAATCAATGGACATCGCAAAAGGGTGTCACTAAAGTTAATTTCACTAATTAATACAAAATCACGTTTCTGGAAAGCAAAAACCGCTAATCAAAATAAAAACCCGAAAAAAAACCCACGCAAAAAATAACTGTTGCATCCTGACATGAAATCAAATGAAATACAGCCGTTTCTGTTTGACAACTTAAACATCAATCGCTTTGAGTCCGGCTCACCACCTACCGACATCGATTAAATTATCACTTGACTAATATAGGCTGGAGGGGCACCTGTTCACTGTAGGCACCATTTTCGCTGGTGGGCACTCTCCCCTACTATTATAAACGAGTTGGACTGACTTGCTTCATGACTCGTCCCCTAGGGTCTTCGGATTCATGAGTTGATTCACGCAACCCGCTCTTAGGATGGCCAGACATATGATGACTAATTGTTATCGTGAACGAAGTGAACTGACTTACTTCTTGACTCATCTCCCCCGGTTTCAGATTCATGAGTCGATTCATATAATGATGCTCCCTCAACTGGCCTGGATATATGATTACTCATTCCCGGAAGCACGCGGCTGGCTCGCTGGCGCGGTCCCGAGGCGGCCAGAATCGTGACGTCATCGTGTTCCGACAGCTGCACTGCCACTCCTCCCCACCCCCAAGGAGGCCCAAAGGGCTATGCTGACCCCCCCCCCCCGGGCTGACCAACTTTCTTACCTCACTTCATATACGCCTTTCCCACAACAGACCTGGTGTTTTTCATTCCCAATGTGTATTTACATGCTTTCACGGCCAGGTTCACAGTGCCAGGTGCAGCCCTTCACCTCACACACCCACCCCTGCCTACGACCTAACCCCCTATTCTCCCCCCCCACTGAATTCGCCTCCTGTCCTCCCCCAGTCTTGGTCCGCTCCTCGATCCATTAAATCGAGGTGCCGGCCGGCCGTACCCTGCCTCCCTCCCCGTCGCGCCCATACAAACCCTGATACAAGGCCCTCACAAACACCGTCATCAAACCTTCCACCTCCCCAAACATGTAATGCTCTGTCCGCCATCTCACGCCCTCTACCATCAGCTGTCCTTTGACTCCTTCCCGCAGTCATTCCAAGTAACCCTCTCTCCATCCATCCCAATTAGCCCTCCCTACCCTTATGACGTCATACTACTCACTGGTTTGATCAATTAGTGCACACCCCTCCCCATCCCTCCCCACTCACCCTATCCCTCGAAAACATGCCTCTCTGGGTCACTGAGCTAATGGGGGGGGGGATAGACCGGGTAGGGTGGATACTGAATATATTGGAGATGTGAGAGCCCGCGATTGACCTTACTTGGTGGGGTTTGAAGGTGGCTGAGGTCACTGAAGTCACTGATGCAGCTCTCCGTCTTCAGCTCCCTTACTGTTTGGGCTGATCACCCCGCGGATCAGAGACCCTCTAGGCAGCTGGCGCCGGCCACCACTGCTCGCTCTGGTGGTCTGGTCATGACTTCTTCTGCGCGATCTCTGGTCACCACTGCTCCTCTGGTCGCCTGGTCATCACTTCTTCTGCTCTTTGCGTCGTATCACTGAACCGAGCATCAGGCTACATTGAACAGCCTGATGACTTTGCGCACAGGCCTTTCACGCTCAAACCCACTGACAGCTATACACGCAGAGCGTACCAGTCCATCACTGCCTGTGCGCACGGAAACCACGCGCCCCATAGGCCAACTTGAACGCGGAGTGTCTTCCTCCATGACGAGAACCAGGTCGTTCTCGCGGAGGTTGTCGCGCGGAAACGTCCACTTCTTGCGTTCCTGCAGCGTCGGGAGGAAGTCGGCTCTCCACCGCGACCAAAACTCATTGGCGAGGTGTTGGACGGGGCATCTTCTTCTGCAGTACAGGTCCGCCCGCCCGAACTCTCCAGGTGGCGGTAACACCACGTCTGACTTTAGGGTTAGGATTTGGTTTGTACAGAGTGGAGGAGTGTTGTCAAGTGTGGTCGACTCAACTGGCGTGAGAGGACGACAGTTCACGATGTACTCTGCCTCAGTCATGAAGGTACGTATCAGTTCATCATCTAACTGGTCTGAGTGTTATGTGATAAGTGCTGTGAGTACGTTTCTGGCAGACTTGATCATCCTCTCCCATACGCCACCCATGTGACTAGCATGGGGACGTTCATGTTGAACTTGACGTAGTCACAGTCGTGTTAAAGCAGTTTTTGGTGGATCTTCTGCTGATCCAGGTCTACTTGCTCGAGTACGCCTCTGCCGCCGATGAAATTCGTTCCTCTGTCGCTTCGCAGCTATCTCACTTTACCACGGCGACAGACGAAGCGCCTGAATGCATTGATGAAGGAGTCTGTTGTGAGAGTGTTGATGGTCTCGATGTGGATTGCCCGACTTGACAGGCAAGTGAAAAGCAAGCCCCACCTTTTCACTTGGCTTCTCTTCTCTCTTATATAGAATGGTCCAAAGGCGTCAACGGCTGCATACGTGAACGGAGCGACTTCTTGCGTTCGATCCGGAGACAGGTCTGCCATCTCCTGCTGTTGAGCAGTTCCTCTAAGACGTTTGCAGATGACGCACTGTAGAATGCGCGAGGATACTTTGGAGCGAGCGCCTATGATCCAGTACCCCGCCGCTCGTATGGCGCTCAGGGTGATGCCTCGACCAGAGTGATGCATCTTGTCGTGATAGTGGTCTATCATTTGCGACGTGACTGGGCTTCGGTACGATGACAGGGTGCTTCAGTTGCACTGGCAGCGAGCTCCTGCACAGCCTGCCTCCCACACAGAGCAGGCCATCTCGCATGTAGGGATCAAGTTTCCAAAGCTGGCTTGACTTTTGCACGCCACTTCGTTTGTCGACTTTCATTTCTTCAGGAAAGGCTTCCTTCTGACAAGCCCTTAAAATCGCTTTCTCCGCTTCTTCCATTTCACCCACAGAAGGAGATCTGTAGGCAGACGTCTTTAGTTCGCCGCTGGCGTGGTGCTGCCGGAGGATGCGTGCGTACCTCAGGCAGTTTGCAACAGCTCTCTTCGCAGCATGCCACTTGGAGAACCTTTCCAGACGCTTCGGGAGACTTGCAAAGTCCTCCGTCTGGCTTTTGATCTGGATTGTGTGTGTTGTCACGGCGTCAGTCTTCTCCTTCGATCTTTTGATCTCCATGTCCTCTGGATCCAGATCACGTTCTTGACGCTCGTTCGCGTGGGTCGGAGCTGGCGAGTAAAGGAAGGTGGAGCCCTTCCACCATGGTTCACAGTTTACCAGCAAGTCAGCTTTCATGCCCCTTGACGCAATGTCTGCTGGGTTGTCGCTCGACTCCACGTAGTTCCACTGCGCTGGTGATGTGCTGTCGCGAATTTCTCGCACTCTGTTCGCCACGAAGATGTGGGAGCGCTTGGCGTCATTCGAGACGTAGCCAAGGACGACACGGCTGTCCGTCCAGTATAATTCTTCGAGATCTTCGATCTGCAGCTCCCTCTTCAGGAACAGACTCGTTCTCACTGAGAGAAGAGCTGCTGTGAGCTCTAGGCGTGGCACTGTGACTGGCTTCGACGGCGTCACATACACCTTGCTCATGATGAGGTTGGTTGACACGTTGTCGTCGTAGTCTACGAGCTTCAAGTATCAGCACTGACCATACGCAGAGAGGCTTCCGTCTGAGAAGTGGTGCAGCTCAGCTGTTCTGACTTCCCTTGTTAGATCTGTCGAGACACATCGGGGAACTCTGAGTGCTTCGAGCTTCTTCAGATCTTTCTTGCACTCATTCCATTCAGCTTCTTTGAGATCTGGTATGCAGTGGTGGTAAAGTGTTCTGTCCTTATGGACAAGGTCGGGGACAAAATGTTCATTCTGATGTGGTACCCGGGAGCAAAATGACTGTAAAAATAATTACTATGTCTTTTCTGTGAAACAAAGTGATAATCCTTAGAAATACTGTTCTTCAAAATCAAATCAGATGTATTCTTCATCACGTTATCATAATCACGCCAGTCGGTATGTATGAACACTTGCATTTTGTTTAGTTAGCAGCTGCGTTTCAGCTCTTGATTTCCAATGATTTAATTTCACCCATTTTTCCGACGGAAAAATGAAGGTATACCTCGGCCCCGGACCCGGACCCAGAATTTGTCCAGACCTTGTGTATTTTAGTCATAGGGTTTTACTGACGGTCAGAGGATCTTAAGTGTTTTACCAGCGACCATTCAGTGTCCATCAGCTGTGCCATCATCAGTAGGCATCGTCCATCCCGAGAGAATCAATAGAGGAGTAACTAGAGTAACAATAGCAGCGTCTGATATATCCGCATGGAGAAAACAGTCACACAATTTAATGTCTGCACACGCCTGAACAAACACGGACACGGGGCGCGCAGGGAGGGGCAGCCCACCCAGACTCTTATAGATTGGTCAGACAATTAGTCATATGGCGTTGCAGTCAGAACTTACTTCGAGATGCGCCACATACGACGAACAGCCCCCAACTATCGAGAGAGTTGCGACGCCCTGGCGCCTATAATATAACGAGCCTTTAGCATAGGGAAGCTCGAAATGATGCCTAGCTTTATGCTTGGCTGGGGTCCTTTTTTCACTGTGCGACTTTTGGTCGGGCCGACTCGAAATTTCTACCACCCTGCATGGTATCGGTTGATACCCATTCAACAGTCACACAGATTGGCAGCGCTCACTTCAGGATCATCTGTCGCATGTCAGAGGGTGCACGAGATGAAGGACGAAGCAGAGTGGGTCGAAGATTGAGCCTACAGCTGAGAGCGAGTCCACGCTGGTTGTTGCCCGTATCAGCAAGTACGTGGTCGCAGATCGGAAGGTGTCGGTGTCCGTGTCCCACTGTACTCCGAGGGTTCTCTCCACAGGAAGTATGTCCTTGGAGAGCTCCAGCTCTTGAAGACCACTGGCGCGGGAAGCAGCAGGTATGCTCGAGAGCACTTGTCGTTTGACGCGAATTTGTGCAGCTTGAAGCCCACCTTGCTGCACAACTTGACTGTGTTGTCGACCAGACTGATGGCTTGAACAGCTGTCTTGTTGGACGTGATGCCGTCGTCAATGTAGAAGTCGTTTTTAATGACGCTCACAGCCTCCTCAGTAGACTCTTTTCCATAGATGTCTGCAGCAGAGCGAAGTGTGAACATGGCGCATGCAGGCGATGAAGTGGCGCCGAAGAGGTGCACGTTCATGCGGTATCTTCTTGGAGGCAGGTTAAGGTCCCCATTTTCCCACCACAGGAACCGTAGCATGTCCCGATGTTTGCTGGACACACCCACCTGTAGGAACATACCCTCAATGTCGCACGTGACAGCTACTGCGTGCTTCGGAATCTGCACAGAATCCCAACTAGACTATTGGTCAGGTCCGGTCCCTGCATCAGCATGTGGTTGAGTGACTCTCCTCTGAACATTGCACTACATCAAAGACAACTCGCAGTTTACCAGGTTTCTTTGTGTGGTTAACACCATGATGAGGAATGTGCCAGATGTGGCCTGGCTCTTCTGCATCTTCAGGAGCCAGCTCAGCGTGTCCCTTGCTGATGAGTTCCTCCATTGACTTGTTGTAGTGATCTCTGTACTTATGATCCCTGATCAGCCTTCGTCTTAGTCCCTTTAGGTGCTCCTCAGCCATGTGTAAGTTGTCTGGTACTGTTGCGTCCGGAACCTTCAGTGGAAGTGGGAGTTCGGCGTGGCCATCTTCTCTGATGTGGAAGGACGTTTGCATGATTTCTTGGAAATTCATGTCTTCAACTGAGACCTTGGGAGCTCCCTCGTCAGTCTGGAAGATCCTCTCCAGCATCGCCTCTACTTGAGATGGAGCGATGATCTTTGTCTGTGTCCTGAAACAGAAGCTCATATTCTGGCCCAGCGTGATTGCAGATATCATCCAGCAGTTGTCCTTGTCATAATCGGAACTTCCTGATTTTCTGACGATGCCCCATCCCAGACTTGTTCTCACCGCCCAAGGCTCGTCACCTTCTGTAGACACGATGTCTCGAGGCTTCACAGCCATGGGACAGTTCGTTCCCAGCAGCAATCCAACTTCTGCATCTGGGAAGTAGGGTGATATCTTGTCTTGCAGAGGTCGGAGATGCTCCCACTCCGCTGCTGTCTCCCTTCGAGGAATCAAACTCTTTTCTGCGGGAATGACATTCCTGGTGAAGCAGGGTGGTAGGTTGATGTCAGCAGAGTTGTCGTATGACGCTATCGCGAGGTCGTCTATGACTGTGCTTGATGTGGTGCTCGTTCCTGTGATCGTGTGTATCTCCAACGTAACCGGGACACCGTTCGCACCAAGCGACTCAGTCACTCCATCCGACACATAGGAACTGTCTGACTGTGGGTCCAGCAAGGCGTACGTCAGCATTCTCTCACTCGGCTTGCTCTTCCTGAACACAAACACCGGGACGATCATGGAATGTGAGCACGGCCGTTGCTCCACTGGCCGCCCCCCAGATGTTGCGGATGAAGCCATCGATGAAGCTGATGCCACTCCTGGCCGACTTGGGATAGCTCCTGACAGTGTTGGTGTCACTTGTGCAGTGAACGACATAATTCTGCTTGGAGGAACATAGTTGAAATCGTGTAGATGGGTTGGATGAAACCTTTAGCAGATCTCGCAACTTTTCTTCTTGGTACAGTTCCTCCGGATGTGCCCTCTCTTGAAGCACCCCCAGCAGAGTCTGTGTGTCTTCATCGTCGCCTGTCTGTCCGACAACGTCATTTTCTTGAATGCGTTGCATTCCTCAAGATTGTGTGACTGTTGGCACAGCACGCAGTTCTTGGAGGGGATGGCGGTAGTGGATGTGAATGTGCGTGCAGTCCTTGAAGCACTCTGGTTCGGTCTGGTTTCTTGGTTCGGTCTGGTTTCGAACAGATCAATCGGGCTGCACGCTACTCTGGCTTCTTTCCGGATGAACTTGACGAACTCCTCAAAGGGAGGGTAGCCTCTTCTAGTGTTTCCATAAATCCACTCGTCGACTTTCCGCTTCCATCTGTCGCTGATGTAGCGTGGCAGCTTGGACACGATCTTGGCGTTCTCCAGATGGTCGTCCAAGTTTGCTAGCAATGGCACTGCCTTCATTGCTGTATCACAGCTCTCCAGGTTGTCTGCAAGCTTCTGGAGTGACTTGCCATCGCCCGGCTTGATAGGAGGCTAGTTCTTGATCTTCTCTCGGTACGCCTTCGCCAAGATGAACTCGTTGCCGTACCTCTCCACCAGTTTATTCTTTGCTTTTGAGTAGGCTTCTGGTGACCTCAGTGACAGGAGCCCTTGGATGATGGCCTTAGCCTCACCACTGGTGTAGCGCCCTAAGAAGTGCAACCGCTCGATAGGAGATGGAGTGCGCTGCTCGATATAACTTTCAAATGACTTCAGCCATGCATGAAAGTCACACACGTCTCCATGGAAGACCTCCGGCTACAACTTTGGAAGCGAATGCTGGTCCCGCCTGGTCAACAGGTCTGTCAGTTGATGAAGCACATTGTTGTTTGAGTCTGAGT
>VOPJ01003682.1:0-12707 GCA_014673585.1 Semibalanus balanoides
GAATCCTTTCTTAAATTGTCTCAAATGATAGCCACGGTCCATATCTAACGTCCGTGATCATGACCTCAATTGCAACCTTTGACATTGGAGGTAAAATTCGAGGTCAAACGACGGGGTACAGCAAAACGTCCCGAGTTTCATGTCGGATCCTTTCCAAAATGGTCTCAAATGATAGCCAGGGTGAAGGGTCCATATCTTACGTCCGTGAATCTAACCTCAATTTTGGCCTGACCTTGGAGGTCAAAATTGAGGTCGAACGACGGGGTAGTAAAGCATATTGTCCCGATTTTATTGTCGGATCCTGTCCCAAAATGGAGACCATTTTGGAAAAGACCCGACAATAAATTCGGGACGTTATGCTATACCTCGTCATTTGAACTCATTTTTTTGCATCCGGTTCGGCCTTGTACCATGTACCGGGAGATAGATGCCGGGGAGGGGGCGAGGAGGGGACTGGGGATTTGATCTGGAAGCCTATCCCCGGAACCGGCACCCCGGGAATCGAACCCGGGGCCGCTGCGTGGCAGTCTGAGGACATACCACGGAGCTACCGACTCCCCCCGACCTCAATTTGACTGACCCTCAAGTTCAAAGGTCACGATTGACCCTGAAGAGAACCCTAATCTCAAACGCGCGCACGCCATCACTGTATGCGGTCAGCTGTTGGGTTGACGTCATAACAAAACTCTTGAGATTCCGAAGAATTCTACAGAACCTTTTCCCGAAAAAGTCGCTAGCAGCCCCAAACAGAGACAAACAGGGCGCTATTGAGACAATCTTTTCTTTCGAATTCAGCGGGGATCATATTGTATTATTGCACGCAATATTGCACGTAATGAGTTCAGACTGAGTGTGCGAAAAATCCAAGGTAATTTTGAAAATCGTTTTAGTTTTGCTGTCAGTTGTATGGAGGTGTGTAGGTAGGTTTCTTTTACCTTTTCAATCGGTGATTACAGATTACTATTTTTTTCAAGAATGTTATTGTTCCCTAAGTCCACACACCTTTCAATTTGACATATTTTTATGTGATAAGTATTTTTTTCTAATTCATTTCTATTTGCTATTAGCATGTTCATTTCAATTTTGGATATGTATTTTCCATGAGGTTAGATATGCCTGTTTGTGGTTCTCTCAAAGGTCAGCTGCATATTTTAACTTATAATGTTTGATTGGGTTAATTCCAATTGCTGGTGACATGAACTGAAAGACAGCTTTGGTAGGGCAGGCGTCACACTTCTGTACACAGCACTGTAGGTAGTGTGACAAGCCTGAACAAGTGGCAGGCAGTGCAGCCGGTTTGATGACGTCATTGGGTGGCGTATCAATTGTGCTTAATGGCCGTATATTTTTTCAATCTCCATTCAATTCGCAAACCACACCCCCGCTTATCCTGACTTGCTAATCCCTAACCACATAGGGATGTGTTAAAATGCTGTTAGAGGCTGTACCACATAAATTTCCATCCAAACAGTGGAACTGGGCTTTAACTTGATTGTTTCTCTCCCAATGACATCATCAAGCTGGCTGCACCACCCACCTCTTGTTCAGGCTTGTCACACTACCTACAGTGCTGTGTACGGAAGTGTGATGCCTGCCCTACCAATACCCCTGAATTAAGGTCATCTGCTCTCACCTGAGACACATCCTAACCTCAGACCTTTCCTGCTGTTGGAATGTAAATTACCATCACTGATCACACAAAAGCCCAATGTGACAGTATTATCTGCATTTTGCTAGTAAGGTAAATCTGAGGGTTAGGAAGTGTCTGAAGATCAAACTTTCACCCTACCTGAAATATGAATTTATGTCAACTTGTGTTTAGGGATACTGTATATTCCTTTTTTGTTGATGCAATTTTATGGGCAGTGCCAGTCTGTGCCTTTTATTTCTTTAAAAACAGTAGTGTCAACAGCATGCAAATAAAATACGCATGTCAGATGTGCAATCAATGGGACATTGATACAAAAATATGGCTACATATTGCTAGCCTGTCAATGTAATTTATTGATTAAATAATATGTGGTTCTGTGTTTCGATGGGTAGGGCAAACTATGGGAAGCTAGAACAAACTGTGAGGCCAAACATGGCATGATGCTGTTGGTGCCTGGTGGTCTACGTCCCTAGACCACCAATACGTTACTGTTGTTATGGAATGTCTGCTATATAATTGCTGATGCACTGATCTTACACCCTACAGTGTTTTATTTCTAATAAATGCATTATGCATCTCACTTTAATGCATTTAAGTTTAAGTAGCAGAATGAACAAGGCTGCCAAATTGATGATGTTATTGGAAATGTTGTTAAGCATTGATTGTGATTATTAATTTTTGATTACATTTGTATCAAGTAGCACCTCCACATATACTTATATTTGCATGCATATTTAACAATTAAATAATTACCATAAGATAACCTAACATAACTGTAAAAGTATGCTCATTCATATTCATATTCTTCTTGGTTTACATTGACATATAGGTATGAAGAAACCTTACTTGTCAAGCATATGGTATTAAACATTACATATGTATGTGATATAAATGCTTGAAGTATTATATTATTGACATTGTGAACCTAGGAGCTTCACCAATATCAATACTTTAACTCTGATGTACACAGGAGAGGTTGGACAACTGCTGCAGTCTGCAGTAATGCTTTCAACTTTTTAGTGTTCATTTGCTGCTCCTGAGCATATTGTATTTGTTTTCAGGATCATATAAAAGACAACTATAAAAGAAGAAGAGAAGCATACAGCTGAAGTTTTCCTATTCAAAGGTTGCTTTCAAGATGGGAGAAGACGCAACTTTATGTGATTTTGTGAGTGATAAACATAATTGTATTCAAAATACTGTTATCATTTACTTTTATATTCAGTTCTGCTTTCATAAATGTCTTCAGCAGAATAACATTGTATATAATTTAATTATTACTAATTGTTTCCAGTTTTCCTTTTCTAGTATATTTTTATGTAAAATAATGACAACTATGAAATGACCCCGGACTCATGGGTGTAACTTTAATGCAAGGGGGGGTTGTAGCTACAACCCCAATAATTTTGGAATTTAACACTACGCCTATGACGAGATGCGGTAGAAATGGGCTCTTAACAACTAAATGCAACCCCAATTATTTTCAAAAAGTTACGCCTCTGAGTCTCTGGTGTATTTTTGGTTGCACAATAGAGTTAGTGAGACTGTATAAAGATGCTATTTGTGCTGATACATTCATTAATTAAGTCATTTGCTCAATGTCATTATGGACATCTAGGCACCATGTTTTGATTGGTAGCATATTTATCCTTATCTCTGGACTATATATTTATCTGAGTATATGTGGCGCATTCTACGAGAAATCGACCGAAGGGTGACACCCTCTCATGTCACCGATTTGAACCGAAATCGGTATACAGGGTAATCTGGGGTAATCTGGGGTAATCTGGGGTAATCTGGGGAGCTGAAACGAGCTGTGCAAGTTTTACGGTGAGCCAAGCACTGGTTCAGGAAATATGCTCGAGCATTTTTGCAATGTCATGGTGCAGGTATTATCACCATATGTCCGCCATTATCACCGGAAATTTGTGACGCAATTTACATTTGTCATATATATTATTAGAATGTTAAAAGATTGTACTGTTCGATTTTTTCGTTAACTTGTTTTATAAAAACATCAATATTTGTGTCATGTTGGGAAATTTTCAAACTTTTTGGGCGACCCCTAGCACTCGCCAAATTATAACCCCCCCTTTTTTTTTTTGACCCAATTTCCCAAAAAACATGGTGGGAATTTTGGTGGGGAAAATTTTTCCAAAATTTTCTTTTCTCTTTCAATTAAAAATACATCAAATATCATGTGGTTCGATCTTAAAATTTGGCACATTTTGTAATTTAATGTGCTATTTTGTATGAAAAATAAGCTATCCACCAATAACTTTTGAATGAATCAAGTTAGAAAGGCATGGTTAACTCCATGATGCTTTCTGTGTCCAGACACATTGAATCATGAATGACATGCAATATGACCTCCCTCTTTCTAGCATTTTTTTTTAACCTTGACTTGAGGTCATGTCAGTTTTTTGTCAGCCCCTATTTTTCGGGGAATTTACGACTCAATATAAATACTTGCTATAATATCATGTGGAATTATAATGAGATTCTCTATAATAGTTAGGTACTGGTTTAGTGTTTCTGATTTTTGAGAACTCAAACTTATATATTTTTTGAAATTATAGAAAATATATTTTTTCTTGCTTATAACCATGCCAACGACTTAAGAAGAATTTAGATTACGTCATCAATTCTCGCCGATAATGGCGGACAAAGATTGACCTACACCGTAACCTTGCAAAAATGTCTGAGTCCATATAACCTGAACCACTGCTTGGATCGCCGTAAAACTTTCACAGCTCGTTTCAGCTTCCCATATTACCCTCTACACCAATTTTGATCGAAATCCGTGACATACGGACGTATTTTGTATTTCTCGTGGAATGCTCCACGCAGTGTCCTAGGATTGCAAAATTTGGGTGGAAAACAACATCCTGTGCGCAATATTTTTCCACTCTTAAGTTTACTGTTAATTTTCCACTTCCTAAATCAAAATGTATTAGAAAACTTTAACCCTAACACTGATATTAATAATGCTTATATTGACATGTAAATGAAAAAGCAGATTAAGAAACTATTGCTATTTGTAACAGCTGATTTTGATGGATGAGTTTTGAAAGGCCGAATGTTGAATGCATAATAGCGTCTTTTGTAAGCTGATTTTGTCACTCTTTACGGTGATTTAAAGGCAGAATTTCCACTCTCTATAGCTATTTGTAGGGCAAATTTTCCACTCCGCACCCTGGATTCAAAGCAGTCCTAGGACTCTGGCCCCACGTATGTATATATGTGGTTGTTCAACCAGCATATCTGACTTGCCATACTCAATGCTGACCCTGGTTCACTTATTGGTTGTCAGCAGTTTCCTCATGGTTGAGTACGTTCTTAAAAATGTATGACATAGCGGCTGCTATTAGTTTTCATTCAATTTTGTATAATACATGTTTACTCACTTGGTATTGCCTTGTTCTCTACTGTATTCATATTCTGCACAATTGTTTCAAAATTATGATATTTTACGATGTTGTACTATGTTGTAATATTGTAATTTAATTAAAAATATAATAATCATATATGGGTGCAGCCACTTCATTAAGATACTGATGTACTTTCAGCTGGTTGACATGCCCATGCCAGCCCACCAGCACTTCAGCATCAACTTCAGCCATGGCTGTCACAGCAATGTCATTCTCCATGCCGCTGATTTCGGAGCAAAGATGGCTGACTCTGAGAGACCAGGTATGCTGATTCATGGTTGGTAGTGTAACAGTAGTGGTAACAGTGTCTTGCAGTGTCTTGCAATTTGTATTTTACATTATATATATATACATTATACAACATCTAGGTTGTTTGGTGCTAATAACCAGCAACCAATGTGCTGATATGCTTGGGTTAGGCCTTCTGGTCTTATCAACAGTGATACATTTTAGTTGTGGCCTGTGGGTGTAAGCCTATCACGTTCGCATGCAACATTTTCAGCAAAACAACACAAGTCTCACCTGACAGACTTGTTGAGAAAACAAAATAAATGTAAAACATACGTACATACACAGCCTATGTTGGTGTTCGTTTCAGCCGGCAGCCAGCATTTTTTTTTTTTAAATATTTTGATCAGCATTTTTCAGCCGGCAGGCTTACGGCTGTGTTTGGAAAATGGAAGGTGTTCGGCTGTGTTTGGGAGGTGTTCGGCTGTGTTCGGGAGGTGTTCGGCTGTATTTGGAAGGTGTTCGACTGTGTTTGGGAGGTGTTCGGCTGTGTTTGGGGAGGTGTAAGGCTGTGTTTGGGAGGTGTAAGGCTGTGTTTGGGAGGTGTTCGGCTGTGTTCGGGAGGTGTTCGGCTGTGTTTGGGAGGTGTTCGGCTACGTTTGGGAGGTGTTAGGGATGTGTTCGTCTGTGTTTTAAAGTGTTCGGCTGTGTTTGGAAGGTGTTCGGCTGTGTTTGGGAGGTGTTAGGAAGGTGTTCGGCTGTGTTTGGGAGGTGTTCGGCTGCGTTTGGGAGGTGTTAGAGATGTGTTCGTCTGTGTTTTAACCCGCGCACTGCAGGGGGGTTGATTCGCCCCCTCAGGTTTTTCAGGAGTAAGCGGGAAAACGGCGGCGCCGCAGCGCGCAAATTTCGTACACTCTTTGGGCATTCAAAATTAACCCAAAATTTGTAAAGTTTTAGACTTGAGGCTGCATCTCAGGTCAGGATCAATAGTCCACTGTAAGTGCACCTCACTCAAAAATGTTTTGCGTTTCGTGTCCAAAGCCAACGGTTTTTTTCGAAAGTTTTTGAAAACTTGCAGGATTTTTCATAAGAATATCAGTACTAACAATCTTTTTATCTCGGAATTTTTCGTATCGGTGACCAAAAGGTCAGGGTCAATTTCCTGCTCCCATTATAAGTGAACGGGAAAATAAACAAATTTTCCCCTTTCATAAATAATGCATTGGATCAGGCTAATTCTTTCAGAATAATTGCTATTTAGCATCATTATAAAATGATAAAGGTGCAATTGTTGTCAGTGATCTCTAACAGCGTCATCTGAGGTCATCTGAAGGTCATCAGCATGAAATTTGCTAATAACTCTGATAGAAAGAGATAGAAGACGATTAGTTGACACCCATGTGTTTCGTCTAGTCTGCCGCGTTGCCCCATATGCAACATGCCTACTGGGTCACCAAAATGACTCTTTGACCTTAGGTCAAATTTTGAAGTTGCTTCCAGGTCACCGTCCTATATGTTTCAAAAGCGAATGCAATGAGACAAACACGATGGCGTCAAAATGTTTACCTATCTTTCTAAGGTGACATGCTATTCTAACGAAAAACTGTTTTGCTAAAACTGTAATGTTTGACGCTTCTCATGACTCGTGGAGCCTAAACTATTGATCTGAGATCATTTTGAAGGACATACTTGCGATTGCAAATTTCAATCGGCCTATCGATTGTCCTCTCTAATTGTTTGGCTCGCTAGCTATCAAGTTCCGAGATTTATTGGGGGTTTCTGGAAAAAGAGTCCCTAAAAGAGTCCTAAAACCGAAAATCTGACCTTTGGTGACACTGTGACCTCAATTGTGACCTGATCGCAAGAAAAGACTGAAATACTTTTCGATAGAGCTTGCCTAGAGCTATCTTAATCCGTTTTCCGCTTGCTCGCTATCGGTTGCGGTAGTTTTGGAGATTCACGGGGGGGGAGCGATAATCAACCCCTGCAGTTCGTGTTCGGCGCGAACCCCCTGCAGTGCGCGGGTTAAGGTGTTCGGCTGTGTTTGGAAGGTGTTCGGCTGTGTTTGGGAGGTGTTCGGCTGTGTTTGGGAGGTGTCCGGCTGTGTTTGGGAGGTGTTCGGCTGTGTTTGGGAGGTGTTTGGCTGCGTTTGGGAGGTGTTCGGCCGTGTTTGGGATGTGTTCGGCTGTGTTAGGGATTGCTCGGTGTGTTTTAATGTGTTTCGGCTGTGTTTGGGAGGTGTTCGGCTGTGTTCGCGAGGTGTCGTGATCCGTGGTGTCGATGTCTGTTTTCAGCGGAGCCGGGCCGGGGGCCGGCTTGTGTTTGGAAGTGTTTGTGATGCGTGTGTCGATGTCTGTTTCAGCAGGAGGCCGGGCCGGGGCCGGCTGTGTTCGGGAGGTGTCGTGATGCGTGTGTCGATGTCTGTTTCAGCAGGAGGCCGGGCCGGGGCCGGCTGTGTTCGGGAGGTGTCGTGATCCGTTGTGTCGAGTGTCTGTTTTCAGCCGAGCGGACCGGGGCCGGCCTGTGTTCGGGAGGTGTGTGGATCCGTGTGTCGATGTCTGTTCAGCAGGAGGCCGGCGGGGCCGGGCTGTGTTTGGAAGGTGTTGTGATGCGTGGTCGATGTCTGTTTCAGCCGGAGCCCGGGCCGGGGCCGGCTGTTGTTGGAGGGTGTGGTGATCGTGTGTCGGAGTCTGATTTCAGCGGAGGCCGGGCGCGGCCGGCTTGTGTTGGAGGTGTTGTGATGCGTGTGTCGATGTCTGTTCAGCCGGAGGGCCGGACCGGGGCGGCTGTGTTTGGAGGTTGTTGTGATCCGTGTGTCGATGTCTGTTTCAGCGGAGGCCGGACCGGGGTCCGGCTGTGTTGGAAGGTGTTGTGATGCGTGTGTCGATAGTCTGTTTCAGCAGGAGGCGGACCGGGCCGCTGTGTTCGGGAGGTGTTGTGATACGTGTGTCGATGTCTGTTTCAGCAGGAAGGCCGGGCCTTTTGGGCCGCTGTTGTTCGGGAGGTGTTTGTGATCGTGTGTCGATGTCTGTTTCAGCAGGAGGCCGGGCCGGGGCGCTTGTGTTTGGAGGTGTCGTGATCCGTGGTCGATGTCTGTTTTTCAGCCGGAGGCGCGGCCGGGGCCCCCCCCGGCTTTTGTTTTGTTCGGAGTGTCGTGATCCGTGTGTTCGCTGTCTGTTTCAGCGCGGAGGCGCGGGCCGGGGCCGGCTGTGTTCGGGAGGTGTTGTGATCGGTGTGTCCGTGTCTGTTTCAGCAGGAGGCCGGCCGGGGCGGCTGTGTTCGGGAGGTGGTCGTGAATGTCGTGTGTCGATGTCTGTTTCAGCAGGAGGCCGGGCCGGGGCCGGCTGTGTTCGGAAGGTGTTGTGATCCGTGTGTCGATGTCTGTTTCAGCCGGAGGCCGGGCCGGGGCCGGCTGTGTTGGAAGGTGTTTGATCCGTGTGTCGAAATGTCTGTTCAGCCGGAGGCCGGCCGGGGCCGGCTGTGTTCGGGAGGTGTTGTGATGCGTGTTCGATGTCTGTTTCAAGCAGAGGCGCGGACGTGCCGGTCTGTGTTTTGGGAGGTGTTGTGATGCGTGTGTCGTGTCTGTTTCCAGGGCAGGAGGCCGGAGCCGGGGCCGGCTGTGTTCGGAAGGTGTTGTGATCCGTGTGTCGAGATGTCTGTTTCACGCGGAGGCACGGGCCGGGGCCGCTGTGTTTTTCGGGAGGTGTCGTGATGCGTGTGTCGATGTCTGTTTCAAAGCAGGAAAGGCCGGGCCGGGGCGGGCTGTGTTCGGGAGGGTGTCGTGATGCCGGTGTCGATGTCTGTTTCAGCAGGAGGCCGGGCCGGGGCCGGCTGTGTTTGGGAGTGTTGTGATGCTTGTGTCGATGTCTGTTCAGCAGGAGGTCCGGCCGGGGCCGGCTGTGGTTTGGGAGGTGTTGTGATGCGTGTGTCGATGTCTGTTTCAGCAGGAGGCGGGGCCGGCCGGCTGTGTCGGGAGTGCCGTGATGCGTGTGTCGATGTCTGTTTCAGCAGGAGCCGGCGGGGCCGGGCTGTGTTCGGCGTAGGTTCGTGATGCCGTGTGTGAGTCTGTTTCGCAGGAGGCCGGGCCGGGGCCGGCTTTGTTCAGGGAGGTGTTGGTGATCGTGTGTCGATGTCTGTTTAGCAGGAGGCCGGCCGGGGCGGCTGTGTTTGGGAGGTGTTCAGTTGATGCGTGTGTCGTATGTCTGTTTCACAGGAGGCCGGGCCGGAGGCCGGTTGTGTTTGGAAGGTGTTTGTGATCCGTTGTCGATGTTGTTTCAGCCGGAGGCCGGGCCGGGGCCGGCTGTGTTCGGGAGGTGTTCTGGTCTGGAGGGGAGTTTCCAGCGTGGTGGCGCCAGCTGGCCAATGAGTCTGCCGGCGTGTTCAGCGACGTGCAGGGGTGTGCCGCTGGCCAGGGTGAGGCGGCGCTCCGACTCAGCCTACTCAAACTCAGCAGACGGTACAGGTAGGTGTCACCGGACCGCCAAGACAGCTGAGGCACTCGGCAAGACACGAGGCACTGCTGTTTCCAGACACGAGGCACTACTGCTTCCAGACACGAGGCACCACTGTTTCCAGACACAAGGCACTACTGTTTGTAATTGTTTTGTTTGTTGTTATGCTTTGTTTTACCCGCGCCCTGGTGGGCCTCTGAGATAATGTCGCCCTGGCGGTGGTGGTGTGGAGGGGGGGGGGGTCAAAATGACCCCTACTTACTAAAAATAAAATGGATAGGAAGACGCGGAGAAAAGCTTTAATAAGCTCTCACCAAAGACATAAGATTTGTTTCGGGCATTTTTAGCTCGGGTCAATATTGAGGTTACCAAAGCCCAGAGGTTATCAAAGGTAATTTTTTCCGAGTAAAGGACTTTGCTACAGAAATCCACATATATCTGTGCAACTGTGATAACTTGGAACAAACACAACATATTCGAAAAATGCAATCGCAATTGATGTTATCGAATTTTAGTTCTGGTCAGTAATAGATTCCAGAGGTCACTTAAGGTCACGATTTCTTTCCTCTTTTAGAAAATGGACTTTTATCGGTTGAACATATAATTATAATTTAAACTTCATCGTGTTTCAAGACGCTTCGACACATATTGATGGTGACCTGGTTAGATCAACTTCAAAACTTGACCTCAGGTCAACGTCATTTGGTGACCGAAGTAGGTCATAATGTATACGGGGCGATGCATCTTGACGAGACAAACACAGTGGTTCCTTCGTAGGTCTATCTTTATTCTATCAATAGTTATTTGCAAACAAATCCTGGTGGCCTCAGATGACTTCATCTGATATTGCAGAGGTCACTGAGCAACAATTACATCTGGGTCACCAATAATGAGCTAAAATAGCATGATTGTGAAATAATTGACCTGATCTTATACATATTCTCTTAAAAGGAAGCATTTGTATATTTTCCTATTGGCTTATAATGGGGAGGTCACGAAATTGACTTGACTTTAAGTGACGGACTTTAAAAAATCCGAGACATAAGAATTTTAGGTACTTATCTTGTGACCTTATGCAATCCTGTATGTTTCAAATCTCGGACAAACACTGGCGCTTTGGCACGACCACCCAACTTTTGGAGGAAAGGTTACTTGACGTGACCTGGTGACCGGACATGACCTGCTGTCGACATTTTCACATAATATGGGTAATTATGCCCGAATAGCTGTGCCAAGTATGGCGATTCCATGCGCCGCTCTTTTCCCGCTATTCGCGAGAGAGAGATAAAAAAGGGGTGAGGGTCAAAATGACTCCAACCAGGGCGCTTGTTAACCCTCGCCCGTGCAGCGTCTGATCACTGCGTGACCGTGCAGTGGGGGGGGGGGGGGGATACGTCCCCGTTGCGTTTCGTCCCTAGTTGAGCTAGAGCTTCGATTACAAAACGAGCGTGTTGCTTGTGACGAGAGGAAGCCATTGACGTCTGATTTTAAGGTCCTGGGTCATTAGGTGATCTCTGAGGTCATGTCAATGACCCACATGTTATCAAATCGTAAATGTGTAAAAATTGAACACTAATCGAGCTAAAATCGTGATGAACATCTTACTGTGTTTAATGGGTGCCAAATTTGAAATCAGCGTCACAAAATGTCTTAGAAACTGTCAAATTCCAAAAGGTCATGTTCTAGGTCATCTGAGATCAGTTACCTCAGTTGATCTTTGGAACTGCATGAACCCAGTGGGACATGCAATTATGCAAAATGGATTCCATATTTGACAGCGTCTCAAAATGTTTTAGAAACTGCCAGAAGCCAAAAAAATAGTGAGGTCATTGGAGGTCAGTTACCTCGGTTGACCTCTGCAAAAGGTTAATTGAGGTCACAATTTCGGTGGAAACCACAATTGTCACCTGGACACACCTGTGCATATGCGTCTTAACAACAAACACTCGGAAACTACACAAGTTACAAGGATTTTCATTGATACTACGGGACGCCACTTGCGCCTGACATGACCTTGAGAAACAGGTCAAAGGTCACCGGTCGTGGGGGTTAGAAATTCGAAATTTACAGAGTATGTGTCAAGCTGTTCAAGAGTAGAGTACCGAAATTTCATCGCAATCAGTTGATAACTACGCGAGTCATTCACGGAAAAAGGAAAGGAGGGTGGCATCCCCCAGCACTGGCGAGGGTATGTGTTGTTGTTGTTGTTGTTGTTGTGTTGTTGTTGTTGCTCTGGATGCTCTGGATGTTGTTGCTCTGGATGATACAATCGTATTTTGGTTAGTTTATGCTTTATCTTAGATCCTCTGTTGTGTTCCAGCTTCTGTCCGCTGGTAACTGATGCTGCGCTCCTGCCAGGTCCTGTCTGGTGATAACTGTCATGCGATGCTCCTGCCAGGTCCTGTCTGGTGATAACTGTCATGCGGTGCTGCTGTCAGGTGCTGTCTGGTGATAACTGTCATGCGGTGCTCCTGCCAGGTCCTGTCTGGTGATAACTGTCATGCGGTGCTCCTGCCAGGTCCTGTCTGGTGATAACTGTCATGCGGTGCTCCTGTCATGTCCTGTCTGGTGATAACTGTCATGCTGCGCTCCTGCCAGGTCGTGCCTGCGGGCCAGTATGGAGACTGTGGCGGTTAGTGACGCCCCGGACGCTGACACGCACCACCAGCTGTTGACCAGCATGGAGATGGTGTGGAACCTGTGCGAGATCATCCTCATCGACAAGACCCGAGGTACGGCCCGTCGGAGTGTGGAGTGTCAACCAGAAGGGGTAACGTCATTCAGGGGTATTTGAGCCATCAGGGTATTTTTTTTTGCAAAATGGTAGATCGTATTTTAGATTAATATTGTGCAATGTGTACTCTCTGTTTGTAAACAACCCAGCCAACAATTCTGATTGGGACCCAATTGGGCAGCACTCGGGTTTGCCCGACCAATTTGGTTGGG
>VOPJ01003683.1:0-16995 GCA_014673585.1 Semibalanus balanoides
GGGGGGGCGGAATCTGCCCCCCCGCAGGTTAACGTAATTCTGGCCGCCCGCAGGGAATAGGGTTAAAAGCTCCAGGTCTTCAGTCTAACAAAATATTCGAAGCTG
The DNA here is from genome assembly GCA_014673585.1 of Semibalanus balanoides. Classification (NCBI taxonomy): domain Eukaryota; kingdom Metazoa; phylum Arthropoda; class Thecostraca; order Balanomorpha; family Balanidae; genus Semibalanus; species Semibalanus balanoides. The sequence continues at coordinate 106 of VOPJ01003683.1, forward strand.
GTATAGCTGATTCCAAATCAGTGTCGACTGTCGGTGGTTCCAAAATTTATATGGCAGTTTGCAAACCCCAGCTCCTAAAAGTCGGTATTGCCCATGCCATACCTGTCATGTTGTATTCTCCATCCTTGTAACGTGCCTTTCATCCGTTTTGTTTGGCCCTTTCAAGGCTCGGGAAGGGACCCTTTTGAGGTGCCGCCCCCTTCCCAGGCTAAATTCTGACCTCGTACCTGGCTCATGGGACTCTCTAAGGCATTGGCGGATATATATATTTAGTTTTTGATTCCATGGGTGTCATCACCGCGAACAATTTTTATCAAAATAAAAAAAAATCATCGGATTTCCCTCCCTTATGCATTGCCAGACGTTTCAAAAGAAATTGTCCTTAGCAAAAGTTGCATAGATGTTCTTCTAAATCAGGAAATGTGTAAATTTGCGCCGATTTTTTTATTATTATTATTATTTTATTATTAATTTATATTTTTTTTTTTTTTTTTTGGGGGGGGGGTATTTGCCCCCTTATGCCCCCTTGAACTTGCCGCCAGTGTCTAAGGGTCCTGGGTGTTCTGGTCTAATCCAGCTAATTAAAAAGGGCCCTTACAAAATGAAGTGGCCGAAATTCGTGGAGTTTTTTATATTCAGTAGCTTTTGGGGGAGGGCCCACCATGACTTACTTGCCTCCACCCCCCACACTTTCTGAAGTTTTGGCTGCGCCCCTGGTTGCGAAAGGTCATCAAATGGGGCACTGTTATAAATGTTACATTCCTGTCGTCGAGTCTGTTAAACGCATCTTTTGTTTTAAGGCTCTAGCTAATCAGAACAAGAGATCAAACTCTATTTTAATCACATTTTTAAGGATTTGGACAATATTTAAAATACTTAATCATGCACCAATTACTTATTAGAAATATGATCCTTGTGACGGAGAGCCGGAGCATACGGGATGTAACAAAAAGTGAGCGGGCTAGCGAAAATTTGCTAACGTCTTGAGAGGAGCTCAATCCATCTATGCAATATGTATATGTGGATGTGAGCTCCCTTAGTCATCGAGAATCTGTTGCACTTTTGAGTTCTTCTCATGAAGTATAATTGCTGATTTAAGTATACATAAAACATTTGGTCTATTAGTGAGGGGTATGACCTTCGCGACCCCCACAATCCTTTGCTTATGGCGTAAGAACGCGGAGGACGCGTTTTGTGTCTTATGTCGCCTGTCGGTGACCATAAGACACAAAAATGTGACCCGAACGGATTCTTCAGATTAATTTCGTGAAAATCGACATACCCTTATGCAAACTGTCATTTACACAAATGTGCAACGACTAAACTATGCACCTAAGCTATGTAACTGACGATAAACTCGCCAACTGTGCTCGAATTCGTAACGAACTGGGCAGCTATGCTGAATCGAAAGCTTTCGTAACACCAGAGATCAGAGCTTACCTGGTGAGAAATATTCCACGGAAAGGTAGCACGACGCAACCCAACGGATCCATTTTTCTTCTGTGTGTCGCTCAACACCTGAACTGCTGGGTTTCTGCAGGCTCCACTATGTCCTGTGTGTATCCTTTTCGAGCGTCGCCTGCGCGAGGCTAGTCGGCAGTGCGAGAGGCGGCCGGCAGCCCTTGCGGCCGGTGTGAGTCAACTGACGGCCCGGCGGAGAATTCTGACCGGTCCCGCCTGCACAGACGTCCGGCCGCCTACACAGACGTCCGGCCGCCTAGACAGACGTCCGGCCGCCTACACAGACGTCCGGATGATTATCGCCAGCTGTAAGCTATACCCTTTGCAGGCGCAGATGCAGGGGGGGGGGGGCCGCTTGGCGCGGCCCCCCTCTGAAGCCGGGTTTCCTATGGCGCCGCCCGTAGGTTCGGCGCCGGAGAGCGCAACTTTTTGCATTGCGCCCCCCCCCTGACCGAAATCCTGGATCCGAAGCCTGCCTTTTGGATGCGCGTTCCAGGGGCTGGTTAAAGTGCCATCATAATACACTTAAGCGGGCGTCATAAATAACCTTTCAAAGTTGCTCCGGGCCAAAAGGACATTCTGGGCACAAAAGCTTTGTACTTTTGACTGTGAGATAAATCCTAATGCAAGGAGCAAACATTGTGGCCTGGATCCGGGGATCAGCTGAGGGGATCTGGATCCTTTGTGTCCTGTGTCCTGGTATCCACATGGGACACAAGATCCAGGTACATAATAAGCCGAGTGATCCACAAAGATCCCAGACCTTGATATATTATTATGCCGAGAGATCCACCGAGATGCCAAATCCAACTTTAGGATCCAGGGACGCTGGTAGGTACATACTTTTTGCTAATTATATGATGTGCGAGAATCCATTACTAAAAATCGGATGCTGTTACTGAGCATAATAATAATAATATAAAGAGATATCAAAATAAGCCTAGTACTCATTGATAATTCTTTAAAAAGATAAAACAGAGTTAAGAAATCATATATCATATCATATCATATCTTAATCATATATTATCATATCATTTAAGCTTAGTTTAATCTCTCTTTATATTAATATCTATTACAATATAAATATATGTATATATGTATATATATATATATTTATTATATATATATATAATAATAGTATATATATATATATATATAATATTATATATATATATTATATCTATATATATATATATATTAGGGTGGATCACATTACACTGCACAATGTAAATATCAAAATATCGATTAGCAGGAGCTCCTAATGTGTTTCAATGTACACAAAATAGGGTTTTACTAAGTTTCACTGATTTTGATAAATATTTAGACGTGCATCCGATGCCGACAAATATCAAGGAAACGTCCATTTTTGCGTTTACGGAGTACTTGTCGTAAACAACATTTTTGTTGGACACCCATGGCGATAAATAACATCATGCACGAAGACACTGCATTTAGCATATCATTGACAACAAACAATCTGTTTGAGGTCAGCATTTATAATCCACGCAAGTATCACATCGTGCTCGGCACAGTCGCTGACGGTGTTAATGGCATGCACATTTTCTAAGCCCGCCTGAAAAGTTGCGGTGGTGGCCCAGTCCTCGACGTCGAGAGCGAGTAACGCTTGGCTGATGTGCAGATGCTATACGTTGAACCAGCAGTCTGTGTTGGCGAGGCATGCCAGCCGGATGGACGGTGAGAGGGCTGGTATATTCGGGTTGCTGAAATCAGTACCGAAACACACTCATGGGGCTCGCATTGGGAGGTCACCTGGCTCGTGCTCCATGATGGCGTCCGCGAGTGCGCGCCGTTCGGCAGCTGGAACCATGCCACTGCAGAGTGCTAGAGGCAGGATCTCACTAGTTAGTCAGAGGCGCCGTTCCAACGCCTTGATGGCTGACGCTGCGATGCCCTCGTTGACTGACTTGTACGTCTGCAGATGGCAGAAGACTTGCAGGTCGTTCCAGGCGGCGTCCACTGCTCTGCCGCAGGTCAACCACCTCGTCGCGTAGATACGCGTGATGAAATGAGAGAACGCCCTCACCTTCTGTGTCTGATGAATCATGGTTCATGGTGCCCTGAGGAAGGGTTGTGATGCACTGCTTCATCAGTGCCAGCTTGAGAGTGTAGAGCACATCCATCACGCTGTGTGCAGCGCCCCCGTCCGTAGAAGGCGCTCTGGGCCAAGAGCGGCGCCACCTTCCGAAAGTAGGGAGGGGAGACTTAGGCATCTTGCAATATTTTTTTTACATTATTATTTCCATGCAACGTCTATAGGCGTCATGCTAAATCCAAAAATGTTATGGTGACGCGTCCCCCCAATCCCCTCCCTTTGGCGCCGCCCTTTCTCTGGTCTCTTCTCTGCACCGATATACAGCAGGCACAGCCGTACGAACTCGCGGTAGTCGCCTCGCTTGAAGCTGAGCACTTATTTGGCGCACAAGGCGAGTTCAGCTTGTAGCTCTTCGAGGAAGGCCGGTTCAGCATCGCCAGGAGAGTGATGCGACAGCGGGGTGTTTTCGTTCTCCAGCAGTAAATGTTCCAATTTGTTCCCGCAAGGCGCGCGAACAGGCAAAACCTCTGGTGAGCGCGATGTCTCCAGTTCGAGACCAGCGAAGGCGTGGGTCAGGATAACCTTCTCCGATGTGATGCCAGGCAGGCGGAACCAGAGGAGTGGCCGGTTCCAGTGAACGCTGGATGGCGACAGCAGCCGCCGTGAGGTGGCCGGTGTTGGACGTGGTGTTGTCAAACGTCATGTTCACAACGTTTTCAGCGCAGCGCCACTCGTGCCTCACTGGTCAGCAGCACTCACTGGTAAGCCTTGCGATAACTCCTGATTAATACACTGTCCCTTGACTATGTTCAGAGCAAACAAGCACCTATTTGGTCCCATGGTCGTGCAAATGCTACAAAGTAAACAGTCAATTAGCTATCAGTTGATAACCAAATGACTGGCTGCCACTGCAAGTTGCAACGCTAAGTATTAAGTAAGCAACCATCAGTGGCACCTGACGCCACATTTAGGCGTCACGTACCGCGCGCCGTGATTTTCGCCGTACGGTAATTATTCCCGGAAACAGTGGCTCGGATGCACGTCTAAATATTGATCGATCGTGACAAAAGTTCACATGCGGTGTTTTTAGGTCTAATGGAACGCTTCTATCACTCCCACTAATCGATTTGTCTAAAATGTGTATTTTGATGCACCCTAATATATATACATATACATACACACATATATATATATATATATATATATTATAATATATATATACTATATATATATATATATATACTGTATATAATATATATATATATATATATATAAACATATATATATAAATATAAATATATACACTAATATACTATATATATATTTAATATATATATATGATATATATTATATATATATATAAATATTCGTTTCAATATATATATTAGGTGCTGTCATATCCTAGGGTAATCTCTTAGATTTATTTTGGAATGTATTTTTATATGGCGCATGATGCTGAAATGTTGATATATGGAGAAATCAGTGTTTAAATGTCATTATTTGGTGAGCGCCAGCGATTTTTCTCGAAGACCTAAAAATCACTCATTCGATCACAGCGCCATCTACTTTTTGCAGTCACAGACACTAGCGCCATCTGTTCCTCAATACTATTTTTAGGCTATAACTCAGAAACCGCTCAATGGACGAGGCTAAAATCATCACCTCGCAAATTTACGACCCAGATGACCCATTAAAACATAGTTTCATCGAAATCTGAGATGAACATAGAGTGTTATTTCGTGAGTTTTGGTCAATGAAACCTGGAATGCCCTGGCTGGTGATCGCAAAAGTAACTAAATCATCTAGCAGGACTGTAACCAGGTCGGTGCACTGAGTGTCTGTGCGTGTGCAATTCCCGGGATCGTCATGTACAGTCACGTATATATTATTATATTATGCTCTGTCCACTTCATCGACACCAACTCTGTCTCTGCTTGTTGGTGCTGCACGTAGTGGAATCCAGTGCAATTACTATAGCCCTCGCCACAGGTATCAGGGACGAGGGCGGTCATCAATAGTTTCATTAGATTTCATTGCGCGCAGCACCGACAGACAGCACCGATGGACAATGTTGACATTGAATTAAACGGGAAGCGCTTAGAACAAGGCTTTTTAGTATACTTTTCAAAGCGAGCGCCGGCAAACGAAAACAAACATCACCCCAGAGAAATGGAGGGTTTATTCGAATAGCGCACTGAAAGGACTGCTACTAGCCGTTTTCACACAGGATTTGCAGTCAGGGTGTCCGGACGCACCGACATCGGGTGGTGTCAATAAAGTGGACGGAACCCCTCTGTCTGGGGTTGAGTACGTGACTGTAACCTCTGGCATTAATCGGTGCACCTCCAGTAGTTAAGGAAACATACTTTCACAGTCGAATACAAAAAGTTGAGCACAAGCGCTTTTGAACTTTTCGAGTGAAATTCACTAAGCATGACACTTATCAGGACACTAATCTTCAGATACAATATTTTTGTATTCTAAGATTTTTGGTTGGGAAATCTATGCTCTAAATTCAACCTAGGATTAAATTAAATATTCTACAATTAAGTATACATTTAGCATTCCGTTAACAGTAAAATTTGTTTATAAAAAAATGATCGGTGCGCCTGTGTTTCGTTCCATCAGCTCCAGCTCACCCACCCGATCACGTGACCATCTGTGGCTGATGCATCGCGACCTTGGTTGGCGCGAGGCTAACAGAGGAAGTCTCGGCTGGGTCACGTGTAAGGCACTGGGTAGACGCGGGACACCCTCGCTGTTGACCCTGGTTCCTTGCATGTAATTTAATATATTTGTGCTCCGAGTGTTCGGTCCCTCGCTGCAGATGAAGCATCATCCATCATGCAAGCCGAACACTTGCACTGCGGGTACTGCGAGGAAGGGTTCGGCGATCTGGATATAAGTTGTAAGCAGTCCCGACCAGCTGCATGGCCCGCACGAAGCTGTGGACGTCGGCTAACGCGGGCCCGGTTCAGGCGGTCACGCGTGGGCGGGACGCGATTACCCGCCTAGGCCTAGGGCCAGACTTACGGTGGGCACTCGCCAGCGCGGCTCTGGACCCGCTGTTTTGCGTGACCGTTCTGGTGTCCGTGACCCGCTCCTTGCTGTGCAGTGGTTGGCCGCCGACGCCATCCCGGGCCAAGCGCAATGCGGTCCTCTCATTACTAGCGAGCTTACGGTAGACTCAGGGACAGTACCTAATGGAGCGTAAACCGGCAGCCTCTTTTTGCCACGGCCAGCAGGGCATGCCAAGATACAGTCTTCCAGCGGCGAGCTCTGGGCGGGCGGCCCAGGCCTTAGGTCTCAGAGCCGCCAGCGCCGACTGGCTGACCGTGCAATTCCGTGTACCGGTCCAGATATTCCACCAGCCACTCGAGAGCCGCGCTAAGGGCGACCATTTCGCCAGGATACTGGAACAGAGGTCGAGACGACCGCGACGGAGGCGACCTCGGAAAGGGGTGACTGCAGCGGAGACAGAAGTTCGTCTGGTGGGCGGCGAACCATATTTTAACTGTTACTTCGCAGTACTGCAAGTCGCCCCATGGCTTTCGCGGAGCAGGATCGACCCTCCTGTTTCCGTGGGTACGTGCGTGAAGGCTGCTTGTCCGGGCACCTACTCGCCAGACCAATGTGGGGTGATATTCAAAGGATTACAAGTTACTGGTACCATCCCATCACCGAACAAGCTGACTGCGCGCCATGGTCCACTGACGACAACCAAGAGACCCGGGAGAAGGCGGTCCTGCAGTCAGTCTCATCCGTGCTGCCTGTCTACAGGAGACAAAAGAAGTCGGGAGCTTCAAGCTTCCTAACGTCAACCTCGGAGCTGAATGTGCGCCGAACTCATCAACTGGAGCTCAGCGGAGGTGACGCATCCACCGCTCCTGCGAGACCTCAGCGATGACGAAGACCTGCAGTACATTATAAAAAGCCTCAGCTGAATTCCCACCGTACCCGGTACACACCCAAGCTGTAGAGAGGACCGTCAGGATGGTGACGATTCTTCGGTACATTGGGCAAGGAGTCGAGGTACGGCCTCATCACGGTGAGGCTGAGGCACCGACGCATCCTCCCGGCTTTTAACTCGAAGCAGAACTTGCCCCCTAATATTCATGACACCGATTATTGGGTCAGTTGTACATTAAAATTGGCATATTTAACTTGAATTTCACTGAAAAATATACAATATTAATTAACTCTTCATTGATGCATTTTTCACAAAGGTATTCAAATGTTCTAAAGATATAAATTGAGACATACGTACGACTGCTTAAACTTGTAATTAGTCGCTATAACAAGTATTTTACAACATTATGAAGACGTAGTCCAGTCTCGACACTCATTCCGTTGTTAGTTTACCCGAATCAATATCTTGGTAATGTTCTAACTCCTTTCTGTAATAACACGTCGCTCCTCAAATGGATACCTAACCTCGTACCACTTGTCTTCAGAACCTCTAATATCCTACATCATCGGTCGTGTGACTGCAGCTTGGCGACCATTAAAGTGGTGACCGACTGTCCTGCTTTCCATCGCCACAACCCTCTCCCATTATGACATCACCGCACTGACAAATGCCGAGCTCAGCTTGGCCGGCGGCCGTGTGTTCCGTTGCGCTGTGCGGTGGATATACGTTTATTTTGGCTCGCATATCTGTTTGGGAAATAGAGTGAATATACATTTTGTTTGCATTTTAAGGTTTGTTTCAATCTTAAGCTTCAGTCTACCCTAAAACAGGTTTTATGATCGGTTACAGAAGCTTTAGAATCATATAACAATCATAACATGCANACGACCAATCAGGGCTTGAGACCCTGTTTTTTGGCCGGAATGGCCTACCTTGTTATAGAGCCTTGGAAAATACCCCAGTAACTGCCGGGTTAACAATAGATAGCGCTCCGACATGCCGATCCAGGGGTTAGGTAATCAATGAGTTGAGATAGCCATTTTCCGTGCTAGGCATTTAAATTATGTATAGTCTTAGTTAAAACAACCACCAAGGTCGAATCACAAATAAATTTGTGTTTGGTTTTGACATCTGTAACATCCCCAGTCTCCAGTGTATTTGAACGGGAACCCTGAGCCGATGACGTCGTCACTCTTTACTAAATGTTGATGATAGTCGACATATCTTACATTTGGCCATACATTAGCCATACACTAGTCATACATATGGCAGCGCGAATGGTTTTCTCTTTTTTCCCGAAAAATTCCTTCATATGACGTCATCAGCCTGAATATATTAAAACTTAACTTTTTATGAAATTGAGCACTGTTTGTGAGAAACAAATGTCATAATCGTGTTCAGGCAGCAATTACTTCAATATTTAACACCACGTGCGGCCGTACATTTGAGAACTTTTGAGAAGGTGGGACAGTCCCTTTAATATAAACCGTAGATGACTAGTTGATTGTGCTCGTAGTCGGCGACACTTTAGTGTCCGGACGCAGAAGGTGAGCTCTGTCATTTAAGCTATTATGTACAAGATTTAACATCACCTCGTTTATATGTGACTTTGATGTAATTTTATTGATTCATGAAATTAGTCGGTGTGTCGCTGAAATAGGTTAAAACTAAAAAAAACACGTTTACTTACGTGGTAATCATTTAGGCAAGCAAAGTAACGCACGCGGTGCAGCCAATACGTCGCTGACTTCTGATGCGTCGCTGTTTTGTTGCCCTGGCAACGTGCGGGGTAGCACCGCCCGCCCTGCTGGGGTAACCTCGGGGTTGTTGTTTTCCTGCATAGGTACAAAGTGTACTTTTATAATTTGTAATAAAGAGATGCGTTCTTGCATTATCCGAGTCGAGTACTTAAGTAACACTGCGAATCCTTTTGCAGCAGGACACCAGGAGAGAACGGCTGAGCAGGGGGACACTTGCAGATCACCTGGTCCGGGTCACCGAATTACACTTGGATTCATTGGAATGTCTGGTTAAATCTCCCTCGTTCGATCTTTGTTAAATATCTCAGCCAAAGATTTTGACGGCAGGTGGCATTCATGAAACGTAATACCACTTGAACAGCCATCAGGATAACCATAAAATTATGGGATTTCCTAGGAAGACGGCATTACCCTGTGGGTGTGGTTACCCCTAAAATGTAACATTTTTGTAAAATGCTCACAATTTTTGCACCCTTTAATTTTTTTATTGTTTTCTAGTTCAAAACGGTAGAAAATTGCTCATATATTGTTCTGAAATATATAGTTTACTGAAACTAATGCAACATTCCTTCTGAGACACATGAGATCTTAGGGGGTCGGGGTTACCCCGTCCTCCCCTACTATATCTAGCATATGTTACTGTCATATGATACATACTATATCTATCATATGCAAGGGTGGTGCCAAAGGGAGAAGGGGGACGGGGGACGCGTCCCCCAATACTTTCGAATTTTAACATTACGCCTATGGACGTTGCATGAAAATAATCGGCTTCAAAATGCCTCCGTCCCCCCTACTTTCGAAAGATGACGCCGCCTTTTATAACATGTTACTGTCATATGATACATACTAGCCGTTTTCACGATGGATTATTTTGCGCGAAATGTTTTAAAACATCTTAAGATGTTTTAAAATGTTTTAGTATAAACGTTTTAGCATACGATATATAAAAAAAATGATTTAGGCGATATTATCATTATTCAAGAATTATGGATTCAAGAAATGAGCTCTTTACAAGATTATGATACAAAATTGTTCGTTTCTAAAGAACAAATGCGTCTAGAGTCCGTTCGTTTAGTTAAGCATACCGCCATATCAGTTACTCAATCTGGCAGCGTCATGGATCACAGATCTGTCTTCACATGGCGCAATAATGCGCTAGAAACGATTCGCTGGAGGCGAGTCCATTATGAGTCAAGGTGAGTTCGCTTTGTTGAGCGACCAATAGCGTGCCCGAGACCGATATGTTTCGAGATGTTCTGAAAAGTGTCAGTAGGTGAAGAATGAAGATCTGGCATCACAGCTAACCTATACATAATGATCTTGCTAGTTACCACCAAACCACAATTTTGTAACATACCATATTCTTACCAACATATAACAAAATTCTGAGAGACATTTCAAGACAAAAACCGCTTGCAAAAGTTGCGTAGTTAAGGAAAGAAGAAGTATACTGAATCTTTCATACTAAAACATTTCAATACATCTTAAGATGTTTTAAAACATTTCGCGCAAAATGATCCATCGTGAGAACGGCTACTATATATGATAATACTATACTATGTTACATATGTTGCATACTATCACATACTCACATATTTCTAGGATATTAAAACACGCGCACTGCAGGGGGGGTGGTTTCCGTCCCCTCCTCAGGTTTTTCAGGAATAGCGGAAAAACGGCAGCGCGCAGCGCCGCCAAATTTCGTACACCTGTTTGGGCATCAATTACCCACACTTTGGAAAAGTTTTGACATGAGGTGATCTCAGGTCAGGTCACAAGTCCATGTCAAGTGACCTCACATTCAAAAATGTTTGCGTTCGTGCAAAGCCAAGTCTTTTTTCGAAAGTTTTGAAACTTGCAGGATTTCATAATAATATCAGTACCTACAATTCTTTTATCTCGTTTTTTTCGTATCGGTGACCAAAGGTCAGGTCAATTTTCTGACCTCCCCATTATAAGTGAATGGGAAAATAAACAATACTTGCTCTTTCAGAGAATTTGCATTGGATCAGGCTAATCTTTTCAGAATCATGCTATTTTAGCTCATTCTAAATGATAAGGTGCAAATTGTTCTTAGGATTTTACCAAGGTCATCTGAGGTCATCTGAGGTCATCAGCATGATTTGCTTAATAACTATTGATAGAAAAGAGATAGGACGATTGTTGACACCAATTTATTTGTTCGTTGGCCGCGTTGCCCCACATATGCAACATGACCTTACCTGGGTCCCAAATTGAACCTTGACCGAACAGGTCAAATTTTGAAATTTGATCCCACCGGTTCACCCGTATATAGTTTCAAAGTGCATCAATGAGAATAAACAGAATGGCGTCAAAATGTTTCCTATCTTTCTTAGGTGACATGCTATTTACGAAAAAACTGTTTTTTGGCTAATAAACAGTATTTTTGACCTTTCAATGACCTCTGGAGCCTAAACTATTTGATCTAGCGGTCAATTTTTAGGAGGTAGCATGCGATTGAAAATTTCAATACGTTAATCGATATGTTCTCTCTAATCGTTTGCCTCCTAGCTATCATAGTTTCCGAGATAATCGGGGTTATCTGGAAAAGATCCTAAAAGAGTCCTAAAACCTAAAATTGACCTTTGGTGACCACTGGGTGACCTCAATTGTGACGCTAATCCAAAAAAGACTGAAAATATTTTCGGTGGGCTTGCCTAAGAGTTATCTAATTCGTTTTCCCTTGCTTGTCGCTACGTTGCGGTAGTTTTTGGAGATCTCACGGGGGGCGGAAATCACCCCCCCTGCAGTTCTGTTTCGGCCGATACCACCTGCAAGTGCGCGGGTTAATTGAGAGGGTCAGAAAAAAATATATAACTAGATTCGTAATTGTTTGAGAAACCCTATAACGTCTGTATTATGGCATCCCTTGTTGAAAGTATTGTACCAGCTAGCGTACAAATGCAGCAGTGGTGAATGTTAGCCAACCTGAGGTCATTGTCCTGATTTGGAAAGTGAGTTAGTTGCGAACAGGGGCGCAGCCAGGGAGGAAAAGGGGGCAGTTGCCCCCTTTCGGGTCACAGGGGGGCCATCGAGAATGGCCCAGATACCCTTTGCATTAGCTGAATCGTTTTCAAAAAGCCACACAGGAGTCCTCAAACCAGGAGAAAGGTCACCCTGATGCATGCAAAGAGCCCTCAAAGACACTGAAGGGCTTTCGAAGCCAACCCAGGGGGCCTCTTGGGCATGTCCAGAGGCCCATTGAGCCAACTTAGGGGCCCCAAAATCTGTCCAGGGGGCTCTCATGCATGTTAAGGGTCCCATTGAGCCCTCCCAGGGGCCCCAAAAACCTGCACAGGGGCCCTTTGGGCATGTCCAGGGAGCCTATTGAGCCCACCCAGGGGCCCAAAAAAACTGCCCAGGGGTGCCTGGGGAATGTCCAGGGGAACCATTGAGTCCTCCCAGGGGCTTTAAAATCCTACCCAGGGGCTTCTCAAGTATGTCCAGTCCAAGTGCCCATTGCCCCTACTAAGGGGCCCAACAAACCTGCTCAGGTGCCTTTCAATCATATCTGGGTGCCCAAAACTGCCCGGGGGCCTCTCGAGCTGCTAGCATGTTTAGGGGCAATTATAGCAGAGTTCTACATGGGGCGGCTATCCCCATGGCTGGCCGAACCCCATGGCTAATGAGGCGGGCCGGACTGGAAAATCTCTAGAACATGGCTGTGGCTACGGCTGTGGCTGCATAGTCCACATAGGATTTCGTATCGTATTACATCAATATTATCAAACCAATCATGATTAAAATAAGTCTTCGCATGTTGCCATAACAATAGACTGGAAATAAACACATATGATTTTTCAAAAATCCTCACGGCTGGCCAACGGCCAGCCATTGACATTTGGGAGTGGCTGTGGCTGGCTGTGGCTGTGGTGCCATGGCTGTGGGGCGGCTAGGCCAAGGAAAAGTGCAGCCATGTCGAACTCTAAATTATAGCCTGCTCGGGTGCCTCTTGAGCTTGCCCTGGGGCCTATTGAGTCTGTTCGACAAATCAGCCAGCGCAGTCCCTTGCCAGGCCGTGGGCCCCTGAGCAGGCTGGGGGCCCTTGGGAAGATCCAAGGGCCCCTGAGCAGGTCAGAGTGACCCTGATCAGACCGAAGGGGCACCTGGGTTGGTCAAAGGGCCCTGAACTATGACCCGAAAATGGCCCATAGTCAGCAGGGAGGTGAGGCCCCGAGCGCGGCAGCGTCTGGAGGGCCCTCTGAACATGTCGCTACAGACGACCCAAATGCATCAGGCGTCAGTCCACTCTCGCCCCAGAGGTCATCATAGGGCCACGTACTTAGATAGGCGCGGACGACGGGCGCAGCGCTGAAAATTATCTGCGAAAGGCCCCCTGTGCAGATCGGAGGGGCCCCTGACCAGACTGAAAGTGTTTATTGTAGAGAAAGCCCTCTTTGTATTTAATATACATCACCCACCCCACAACATTTCCTTATGCGGATCACAGATGAGTCCCTGCAGTGCACAGGCTGGAAGGGCGTTTTAAAGGTTAGAGAGGCACCGAGATGATCTGAAGGGACCCTGGGCCCTTCAACAGCAAGGAGGAAGTTCGCTCCAGCAGTTGTCCAGTGAATACAACTTTAAAATTTTGCGCCGCTCCGCGGCGTAATTTAACTACAAATTGCATTATATGCGGGCTAAAAAAACGCGCCATTTCTCGGCGCATTTATGTGTTGTATTGCAACTTTCCTATATTATTTGCAAAATATTTCGCTTATTTTTTTTTGCACTTTAAAAAGCACAATAACAATTTTAGAGGTCCGCACCACACGCAATGCGACGCACTGATTAGAATGCATATCTATGGCATAAGACGAAAATTTTCGCGCCGCTCAGCGACGCAACAGATTTAACCCTATTCCCTGCGGGGGTCAGATTCTGCCCCCCGGTAGTTTTTCGCCCGCCGCTTCTGAACTGTTACGTCTATCGTCTTGAAACTTTCGGACTTTTTTCCTAAATAATGAATGACGCGTGTTCTGTGATAAATTTTGAAAAAATAAGCCCAGCGAAAGCGGCTCAGGGTCATGTTTTTGGGGGGTCGTTTCGAATGCGGGTGTAGTTGGCGCTATACTTCTTCGGTAGTTTGGCGGTGGAATATAAAACGTCGATAACTAAGTTGATGCTTTGTACATCATACATAATTGGGATACTACAATTATTTTTGGACAGAGCGTCACTCAGGTACATAAAATGGGGAGGCGATATTCTCGTCACTATTAGACCCTTTAAAATACAGCAAGAATGAATAAACAGGCGTTTCACGCACCTTGGTGCCCCCACGGCTTGTTTACCTGAATCCGCCTATCGCACAAGGGTGTGTTTACATTAACTAAAACTACAGCAACAATGCCCCGACATGTGACGTTGTCCACGTCCCAACCTCACTAAGCCGAAAATCACATACTTTTATGCATTCAAACATCCCCCCATATTTATGTATCCTGAGTGCGCCTAATGATTTTTCGTTTTTGTACTTGTCCCTGTTCACAAGTGAAGCAACAGTTATGACGCATGGGGCGCGAAAGCCCTCAAAAACGTTTTTGCATAGCAACATCGGTCAAATCCACAGGTCACCACCAATGACCCTGTCAAAAAACACCTCGCTAATCTTTCGCGTATTTTTTGCCCCTGCCCCTCAGTTTAGAGCAAAAAGTAATTTCTGGATAAAAAAGAACGATGGGGTCCTCGTGCGTCCACGTACGAATTGATGGTGCCTTGTCACCATTAGAAATCCGCCGAGCGGTTTTCGAGATCTAGGGGGGGGCGGAATCTGCCCCCCCGCAGGTTAACGTAATTCTGGCCGCCCGCAGGGAATAGGGTTAAAAGCTCCAGGTCTTCAGTCTAACAAAATATTCGAAGCTGGTATAGCTGATTCCAAATCAGTGTCGACTGTCGGTGGTTCCAAAATTTATATGGCAGTTTGCAAACCCCAGCTCCTAAAAGTCGGTATTGCCCATGCCATACCTGTCATGTTGTATTCTCCATCCTTGTAACGTGCCTTTCATCCGTTTTGTTTGGCCCTTTCAAGGCTCGGGAAGGGACCCTTTTGAGGTGCCGCCCCCTTCCCAGGCTAAATTCTGACCTCGTACCTGGCTCATGGGACTCTCTAAGGCATTGGCGGATATATATATTTAGTTTTTGATTCCATGGGTGTCATCACCGCGAACAATTTTTATCAAAATAAAAAAAAATCATCGGATTTCCCTCCCTTATGCATTGCCAGACGTTTCAAAAGAAATTGTCCTTAGCAAAAGTTGCATAGATGTTCTTCTAAATCAGGAAATGTGTAAATTTGCGCGAATTTATTTATTATTATTATATTATATTATTATTATTAGTTTTTTTTTTTTTTTTTTTTTTGGGGGGGGCCTGGGGCCGGTCGGGGGGGGTCATTTGCCCCTTAATGCCCTCTTTGGATCCGCCAAATAGCTACTAAGGGTCCTGGGTGTTCTGGTCTAATCCAGCTAATTAAAAAGGGCCCTTACAAAATGAAGTGGCCGAAATTCGTGGAGTTTTTTATATTCAGTAGCTTTTGGGGGAGGGCCCACCATGACTTACTTGCCTCCACCCCCCACACTTTCTGAAGTTTTGGCTGCGCCCCTGGTTGCGAAAGGTCATCAAATGGGGCACTGTTATAAATGTTACATTCCTGTCGTCGAGTCTGTTAAACGCATCTTTTGTTTTAAGGCTCTAGCTAATCAGAACAAGAGATCAAACTCTATTTTAATCACATTTTTAAGGATTTGGACAATATTTAAAATACTTAATCATGCACCAATTACTTATTAGAAATATGATCCTTGTGACGGAGAGCCGGAGCATACGGGATGTAACAAAAAGTGAGCGGGCTAGCGAAAATTTGCTAACGTCTTGAGAGGAGCTCAATCCATCTATGCAATATGTATATGTGGATGTGAGCTCCCTTAGTCATCGAGAATCTGTTGCACTTTTGAGTTCTTCTCATGAAGTATAATTGCTGATTTAAGTATACATAAAACATTTGGTCTATTAGTGAGGGGTATGACCTTCGCGACCCCCACAATCCTTTGCTTATGGCGTAAGAACGCGGAGGACGCGTTTTGTGTCTTATGTCGCCTGTCGGTGACCATAAGACACAAAAATGTGACCCGAACGGATTCTTCAGATTAATTTCGTGAAAATCGACATACCCTTATGCAAACTGTCATTTACACAAATGTGCAACGACTAAACTATGCACCTAAGCTATGTAACTGACGATAAACTCGCCAACTGTGCTCGAATTCGTAACGAACTGGGCAGCTATGCTGAATCGAAAGCTTTCGTAACACCAGAGATCAGAGCTTACCTGGTGAGAAATATTCCACGGAAAGGTAGCACGACGCAACCCAACGGATCCATTTTTCTTCTGTGTGTCGCTCAACACCTGAACTGCTGGGTTTCTGCAGGCTCCACTATGTCCTGTGTGTATCCTTTTCGAGCGTCGCCTGCGCGAGGCTAGTCGGCAGTGCGAGAGGCGGCCGGCAGCCCTTGCGGCCGGTGTGAGTCAACTGACGGCCCGGCGGAGAATTCTGACCGGTCCCGCCTGCACAGACGTCCGGCCGCCTGCACAGACGTCCGGCCGCCTACACAGACGTCCGGCCGCCTAGACAGACGTCTGGCCGCCTACACAGACGTCTGGCCGCCTACACAGACGTCCG
>VOPJ01003684.1:0-16627 GCA_014673585.1 Semibalanus balanoides
CTATTCCCCATTTAATCCTTCAAATATAAATATTTGAACGTTCATTTTTTAGGTTCGGTGTCAAGTAAAACAAAAGGTGAGTTTGATAAGCTTCGTGCAAGAAGACCTCCTTTCTCGAGAGCTTTCAAATGTCCCTATTGTCTCTGATTACTGAAATATTATGCAACATAATATAGTTGTTTTACCCAAAAACAGTCAGGAGAAAACGTACACAAATTGTTAGCGTTATCATGCCGCCCCAAAAATTCCGATTATATGACCTATATGGTTGATAATTGATATATTGTCGAAAGTTTGATTTCTTCGGTGCTTTATTCAGTGTAGTTCTCCACACATTTGAAGAAGGCTCATATGAGTAAAAGTAATGAAGCACATGCTAGCACCTATCGCGTCGATAAAATACAATCGGCATGCATTCCGGCGTTTGGATTCCCCTTACATGTATGATACGGTTAATTTGGAGCATGAATATGTACATAAATACACAAAGCTATTACTTCATATTCGAGCCATCCAGGGAGTATCGCTTGCTCTTAGGCTGAGCGCCCCCATCAGCCAGGACATGAGCCGCGATGCCTGAGAAGAGATGACCGGACTGTAGTACGGCGGCGCTGTCCCTGGCAGGGGAGTGGATGGCGCTGTCCCTGACAGGGGAGTGGATGGCGCTGTCCCATGGCAGTGGGAAGTGGGTGATGCAGGCGCTCGGTTGTCCCTGACAGGGGAGTGGATGGCTGCTTGTTCCCTGACAGGACCTGGAGCGTGGAATAGGGCACTCTGGGAGAAACAGTGGTAGACAGATGTGGATGGACGGCTGTCCCTGATCAGGGGATGGTGTTGATGGCTGGCTGTCCTCTGGAAGGCGAGGGGAGTGGATGGCCGGTGGAGTCCGCTTGCAGCTAGTAGCGAGGCGGCGGCCGGGATTGGAGTCGACGTCAGTGAGCGCGCCGCCGCGCCGGGTCTGCTGGGATCAGCCTGCGGTGGCAATAAGCTCACCAGTGTCTCAGATGCACTCTGGTTTCTATGTTAGTGCCGGCTCCTCTGCCCCGCTAGAGGTCCTCTCATGTGTCGTGTCCAGTAGCGGCTCCTGTGATACAACACTCGGATGGGGTCAGAGAGACAGTGATAGGGTATTGGCGGATTTTCTGTGACGTCACTGATTACACTTTAACTGATGCGCCAGCGACACAGACAATCGCTTCAGATACATAATTAATCTCAGACGCTTCGAAAAATAAAACTTTTGAACATCAGTCCTCATTTTGTTCCAGAAGAAAGGTTTCTGGAACGGCAGGACCATTGTCGTACAAACCCAGCGCTGTTGTGCAGGATACGTGCCCGAATGGGACTTCAATGACCACAATTATTATCATGATTCACGGGTCAACTCCTATCTAGGGACCATACCGATTGCCCAGCCCATTGACACTCTTTTCCAGATACTACAGAGATTTGGTGGCGAGATCAGCGGCAGTTGATACCATTTAACATGTATGTACTTCTCTACCCATAAGAGAAGTAATAACTCATAGTATTCCGGGACTGGCACATGGCGAGTGCCCTCAAGCCGTGCCTGTGTTGCCGATTGGCGCAGTTCTGGTGAGAGGCCGCCGGGGAATCCTGGTCAGTGTGAGACCCCGGGTGCCAGTGTCCATGGTCAGGCGCAGCCGTCACAGGGGTCAGCGAGATCAGGCTGCGCACGTCCGTCCGTGGCGGATGCAGAGGGGGAGGTTCCCCCCTTGAGCCTCAAAGGAGCCCAATGGCCCGAAGGATCCCAATAGGCGATCGAAGTGACTCGAGTCGAATTCCACTCCGCTTTCAAACAAAGTGCAAGTAAAGTAGTAGTAGCAAAAAACAAAACGCAAGGCCTGAAGGGGCCCTCTGTGCCTCTCTAAGGGGACACTGGCCGCCTAAGGGGGCACTCTGGCCGCCTGAGGGGGCACCTGATATTACAAATACATATAGCTAACGTTTGGCAAAAAATTAAATAGTGGCACCATCAAAATATAGTGGATCAAATCCGTCGAGTTTTCAGATTTGGGTTTACGTAGGGGCACGACTCCCAGATGATGAACCCCCTCCTTGACGATTCTGTAATTGCTCCACTTGGCACAGGTACCAGGTCAGACAAGGGGGCGTCGCAGAGGAGTGTTTTGAGTGGGGGGGGGAACGGTCGGCTGAAATGACGAAAAATATAAAGGTACCTTCATTTTTATGCGTAGCGAAAAATATATGTATCATTTTAATGCAAGTCTTGCCATGTAGCAATTTTTAAAATGTTTTTTAAGTTTATAGAAGGGTGTTAGTTATTAAAGGGATTCTGACGGTTTTCCAGGGAATAATTGAGGTTACATAGTAAGAACGTTAACTTTATCAAGGTGCGTAGAAGGCCCACGGTTGAACCACATTTTTGTCTGGAAAATGCATTTCTTTTGACGTAAGGACGTTTCAAGAGTGGCTCGGTGATGCCACCCGTACTTTTTGCAGTACTTGCTGAGGGTATAGACAGCCGTTCTCTGCGCGTAGCGCCGACCAACCCGGAACCTACGGATAGAGATATTTAAAAATAGTGGTGGACAGTAAATCCCGATCAAGTACTCGTTATTCAGAGTTGAAAGGTCTTGAAAAGTCAAAGTTTGAAACGCTGAAGAGCCAATTGGCTTAAAATAGATGGATTTAAATGAGCAACGAGGTCAACTCCTCATATGTCTTAAACGTGTTTTAAACACATACAACTGCAAAAGAGTGCATTTCCTTTCAGGACGGAAACCCTTATAATCCCTTTAAGCGAAATTGTTACGGGTTTGCCTGATAAACCCAAAAATATAGGCAAAAGAGTGCAGGGAAGAGGACAAGATGTTAAAAATTATATTTATTTAACTCGGCGTTATAACGAACCGAAGACGGTGACAATGACTGTGTTATGATAGCCACCGATGTGACGCCGCGAAACGTTGTGAAATTTTAATTTTAGGTAGTTGAAAACGAAATTTTAATATCAGAACCAGACTGTGAGTGGAAACAAGCCTCAAGTTATAGAAGGTGCGTACTTATCAACCGAATTCGATGCAACTTGCAGTACCTTGCTTTTGAACAGTTTAATATATACACAAAAATTATCCAATGACCCGTGACCTATGACCTGTTTCTCAAGGTCATGTCATGCACAACTGGCGTCTCGTAGATGATGATTTTAGCAATGCAGTTTATGATGTGTCTGTTTGTTGTTCTGACCACATCCAGTATCCAGGCGATTGCACAAGTCACATATGGTGTGGACCTATGGGTCTGACAATAATGGTTTTCACTGAGATCGTACCTCTGTAATGAACCTGAGATGACTTTTGGCCTCCGCCTACATGGTGGTTTTCTTAAAGACGCATTTTGTGACGCTATCTATTTTGTTGACCAACTTGGCATCTATTTTTACAAAAATTTATATGTGATTCCACCCGGGGTCATGCTCTTTCACAGGTCAACCGACAAATGACGTTGAGGTCACTGACCTTCTCTGATGACCTGAGATTGACCTTTTGATTATTTCTAGTAGTTTTTGGGACAATGTGTTGACGCTGATTTTTCAACTTTAGCACCCATTTTACATAATTGGTGTTATGTTCATTTTACGTTTTAGCTCGATTATAATTTGATTTCCACAAATGCACGATTTTTGACATCCGGGTCATTGTCATAACCTCGATAGGTCACCTAATTGATCCAAGGAAAAATTTACATCAAATGTTAATATCAAACGGCTTTCTCTAATCACAAGCAACACGCTCGTTTTTTAATCGAAGCTCTAGCTCAATTGGAAGCAAAACGACAGGAGCGTACCCTTCCCCTCCTCATGCACGGACGGTCATGTTGGTATCGGACGTTGCACGGGCGAAGGTTAAATGGCTACCACAACGGATTCTGCCAGTTCAGATAGATACCAATATACTAATCGGCTTATCGCCTATCACTATGCAAGGGTAGTTGGGTTTTCAGTCATTACCTTCTTCTTAAAAAGGGCCTGTTATGTAGAGCCCTTCATGGAATGGGAATCCCTTATGAAAATGGAAATGGGACGGGATTAATGGATGGAAATGGTGCAAACTTTTGGGAAATTCCCGGATTGGAACGTGTATGGGACAGACCATATCAAATTTGGTACCACTTAAAACAGTAAAATATGCTGAAATGAATGGGTGGGAATAGGAGCCCCATCAAGTATGAATGCGCGATTGGGAGCGGGTTTTGGTCCTGGCTAATTGGAATGGAACGGGTTTGCTGCAAATTTCCCATGAAGTGCTCTACTGAATATGGGAGATGTCCATGGGTTCCTAAATCATTCTAGAACCGCAAGCTTTGACGACTACCAATTGTTAAAGTATTATGTTTAATATGTATGCTATATAATTGAGATTACCGTGCTGGTACCGTTGTACTTCACAAACGTTAGGTGGGACTAGTGCCTCCCTCACTTATGTCGCATTGTAGTGCTACGGGCATAAAACATGTTACGGATGATATTTCCTTCGTTTTCCTTTTCGGAGCAGTTGGTGTGTCGAACTTCGAAGAGAAAACGAAAAAAAAGATCATCCGTAACTGACTAAGCCTTTTTCCACGTCGTATTTTTATTTTTTAAATATGTATTTTAATAGGAAATACCTACATGATAACTGGAATCAGCTTCCGCCATAACAAGTGCGTGGGGTGGGAGTCGATCGCCATAAAAAGTGTGGGGGGGGGGTCCAACCCCCGGTTTTCAAAAATGGGGGGGTCGCGACCCCCCGACCCCCCCGTCGGCGACGCCCCTGGTCAGACATAACAGTGCGTAACCCTCTGACGGTGGTCAGGCCGCTTGTTTCCGGATTAAACCGCACGCGACCATCTGAGGAGAACATAGAAGGCTGCACAGCGGCCTTACCTTGCTGTAACGTCGCGTCGTTGGCGATACCGGAGGTGTGTGTCATCAGACCGTGCTCAGAGAGCGGGTGTTGACCTGTGTCGACCGGCTGACACTGCCACAGCTGACCCTGGCCCGGCAGCGCCCGAGACGACACCCAGACGTTCACTGGAACGAACGGCGCCGGCCCAGTTCAAGTCACGGGTCAAATCAAGGTCTAAGCACGGGTCAAATCAAGGTCAGGGCGCAAGTCAATGTCAGGGCACAGGTCACCGTAGGTCAGACCCCAGGTCATGTCACAGGTTCGGAGACGACACCCAGACATTTACTGAAACGGTGCTTCTGGGACAGGTAACGCCCCTCCCCCAGGTCAGGTCACAAGTCACAGAGCATCCCCTGAAACGCCGCTGCTCATTGATCGGTATACAGACGGTCGAAATAGCATCCAAAGTATTAGGCGGTGTCAGGCTTTCGATATTAGTTATTGAGACAGGTGTAGGCGTGGATGGTGCTTTAAACGTCAAGGCATAACGAGTTGTAATGCACTACTTCAGGTAGAGTCTGCAGCATATACGGGCCAGACTCAATAGTTGTTATTGTTGGTGATCGAAAGGGAAGATACTTAAATAAAAGTAGTTTTATCATTTGTGACGCTCAAACGGTCCACTTTTTCGTCATGGCGCACCGATAAATCACCATGCATCAATTTAAATGTCCATCCTGCACCAGTGCTCTAAGAGCGTTGCCAAAATTCATACCCATGTCTGCCGTCAGTTTAGTAACAAGTTACCTTCATGGCATATCAAAACGCGCGATGAAAGATGTAATTATGTTACTATACATATTACATTCCTACACAACAAAGTATCGGAAATATATGACTTGCGGTAGCTGACCTGTGCGGGATGCAGATGGTGATGTTTGCGGCAGCTGAACTGTGCGGGGTGGTGATGTCTGCGGCAGCTGAACTGTGCGGGGTGGTGATGTCTGCGGCGTCGTGTCTAGCAGTTCCCCGGTGTAGGATCTCCTCATCATTTGCTCATTTTCGTACTGCTGACGTCGTATCCGTGATTCCTGCGGCAGGTGGGGTCATCCATCACATTCGCTGTCGCCGCCGGGTCCGGCTGCCGAGGTGACCCCCGTGACCGTGACCGTGACCGATTTACCGTGACCGATTTACCGTGACTCCGTCCGCCCTCAGAGTCGGAGTTCGCACCCAGGTGGATGAAAGGCTTTAATAAGCACTGAAGATGACCAGTGTTATTGCTGCAGTGCATTTAGAGATCTGTTGCTAAGCTCAATGCATTTGAAAGGTGTTGTCACCATTATGCCAGTCGCAGCTGGGAGGTTGAAATGCGCATTGCGCAATGACTCCTTTTACCGTTATTGTAAACGGCGCTTCTTTGAGCTAATGAGATGTCATCACCTCGACATGAAAAGCCACCTTATGCAGTGTGGATGCCGTTGTATGTCTACAAAATGTGGCTTTCGAGTTGCATGAGTTCAGCACTCGCCTGGAAATCGCCGTGCTGCCAGGGACGCTTAGTGGTGTTCTGTGCCCGTGCGTGGCCTAGAGCTGTTACAATTGTGATCTCTAGCTATAGTGTGCACTGCACGACTGATGTGCATGCAGTGCTAGGCCGTGCACAACTCTCGGCTCAGAAACTCCGTATGTGTAAGCACGGTGCACTGCACAGTTGTCTGTATCACCAGCACCGCATTGGAATGAAGCGCTGCTTTCGAAACTGCTGCGCTGGTGTTTCGGCGAAGTTGGTGACGAACCGAAAGTGCTATCTAGGTACGCTAGAGAGAGAGGCTTCACGGCTCACACCATGCACTGTACTACACTACTTGGTAGCACGTGCACCTCTACGTTCTACTGGCCGGTGCGTTCTACTGGCCGGTGGGATGGAGATGCGGCGGGGTGGTGGTGCATCGGCGAACCTGCGGCAGTTCTGGTCTGAGTGACGGCCCGGCCGCTGGCTGGCTGCTCCGCTTTCTTACCTCTCGGCAGTTCTGCGAACAGAGGAGGGTTGCGCGTGAACGATTGCTCGGCGAAGGCTGCATAACCAGCGTATCGCGAGGCAGTCAGGCGACAGTGGCCGATTCCTCTCTCCGCGCCAACTGACAAACACACATCCAATCAAAGCGGTGCGCCGGCGACGCTCCGCCGACGTGTGCAGCGGCTTTTTGTATAGCAATATATGCAATGTAAAGATGTTCGTCCACCGATATTGTAACTGTTATTTATTATCTTGATGGCTGACATGATGGACAGGAGTGTTTACACTTGTGGTAACATTGTCAATAACATGATAAGTATGTATTTTAATGTCAAACTATTTAAATAGACAAGATTTTGGCATCACTGTAATCATCATGTCTCAAGATGCTGAGACCTGATGATTGAGATGCTGAGAACTTTTGACAGTGATGTCAAAAGTTTGTATATTTTAGTTAATAATCTTTTTGACAATAAAATCAATACTTGGCATGTTATTGTTCATTTTAACGCAATAGCCGTTTTCACGATGGATTATTACGCTGCAAAAAAATTCTGAATATTTCTGTAAAATGTTTTGAATTGTTTTAGTATGCAAGTTTTAGTATATGATATATTCAAATAAATAAATCACTGATTCAGGCGATATTATCACTATTCAATAGTTATGAAAACATAAAATGAGCTCATAACAATTGGAACTGTGTTATGTTTGGTGGTGTCACTCGTGCAGTTATAAAACGAATGAAGTGTTGCTGGAGCCGTGCTCAACTGCATTGAGGTTAAGCTTCTTATATCATCAAAGACTTACCCTCGGATCAAACTGCTCCAGCCAAGACATGGGAAACAAAAACGTGTTATTAAAGCACAGACACTTATTCATAAAGACGCATTGTTGGCAACAAATAGGGTAGTTCACAATGTGAAGTCAAGTCGATATAAAAGTATCAACCTTAAAACTCTTGTAAAAGCGATAACTGAATCCTCCGGCTATCCCAGCTGGGTCGGGATTTACAGTGATCATGCCAACAATAGTATGAAGTCGTTATTCAGCACACGCAAGAGCGAAAACCAGCTTACCATATATGCTAGGTGTTGTGTCTCTTTTTTACTCATCAATTTGGCTAGACTTGTTCTGCATAAAAGCTACCTTGGCGAGCAAATGTGTGTCTGGAATATGCTAGCCAAATGTATGTTTTATTCTGCTCTTACATTTCTCCTATGACTGAGTGTGATTTGTATTTTCGTTATCTACAGCTTTCTCTGGAAGGCCCGAAGGCGTCTATTCTAACCCGGTGTCATCACTGGACATGTTCGTAAGGTGTGACAACTGAGGAGGGTGATTTGCCAGTTTAGGCTGGTGTATGCCTGAGATGCCGACTAGGTACCATGTGATTCATATAAGTGTCGGGGGAAAAATGTAATAAAACACAAGCACGTGCAGCTACACGTGATTTATTTGTTCTTGCTTAAATATATCTCAAAGTATTGATTATGTCACAATTTGTGACAAATCGCGTCACTAGGCGTCCTGCAATTGCCTATCAACCAAAGGTGGTAAATTGTCTAACTTCACATAGAGCTCAAGTCAGTAGTCGCTGTGCAGAGACAGTTTAAGCGAGAATTTAAACGTATCCCCTTTCTAGAACTACCATTTTGAAGCTGGTCAAGAAATGCAAAGCGAAAGGAGCTGTCCATAAAACCAACGAAGAGTTTTCTGGGCGTCCATTAAGTGCCCGAACAAATGCAAACATGCAACATGTTGATGACACCTTAAAGCAGCGCCAGAACGTTCCCTTCACCGACACCATCATGCACTTGGGATATCGTACAGCTCGCTGTGGAGGATTGCGCTGGAACATGCTAGCTGAAGCGATTCCCATATATCATTCATGCCAAAAGCTCACTGCTAAAAGAGCCATAGAATGGCTTCAAGCTCACTTCGGAAGCCGCATCATCTCCCACTGAACAGAAAACGAGTGGGCGTCTAACTCACCGGACCTTATTCCATTGGACTCTTTTGTGTGGGGATATCTGAAGGACAACGTCTACCGAGAGAAACCAAGAACAATTCAAAAGCTGAATAACGCCATTGAGTTCATCGCACAAACAATCACGGAAGAGATCAGAAACACGAAAGAGTACAGAAGTGATCCAAAACTTCTCTGAGCGACTGGCAATCTGCCGGTCCAGGCGCGGAAGACATATTGAGCATGTTCTGCACACAACCGTTTAGCAGCGAAACTGTTTGAGACAACTGCCTGATTGTTGTGCCAATATAACACAAATCTTCATGAAACGTTCTACCAGTGTACCTATTTGTAGGAACCTGTTATGTTCCTAGCATAGCTTGGGTAAGCACCATGAGAGCGGTATTCTTTGCTATTTGCTTTGTCTGTTTATTATTTGTTGAGTCCGCGCAGGTATCGATACAGTGACCCCGTTTACATGAGTCAGCGAAACTGACTATAAGCAAAAATACATATTACGTGAGCACGTATCTTCTTCTCATGTAAACGTGTCCTGGCGGGGTGAAACTGACGATCTGGCTTATCGTAAATTTACACTAGCCATCGGAATTTTACATGAAATGACTGACAACGGAACGTATGTACTTCATTTAATTTGGTTAAAAGCTATTTTAAATGATTTTTGATAAAATCGTTAAGTCATTGAAATATAATATGCAGTATATTTGTAATTATCCTATAACCAGAATGTTTTGTAATGAATGATTTTGGATATTTATGTCTCATAACAAGAAGCAGCGGTTCGTTATTAGCGAATGTTGCGTGCGGTGGCAAGCGGTGGGGAAAAGCGCCGCCGGCGGATAGTGACTGCCATCAAATACTGTTTGATGGCAGTCACTATTGACTGTTTTTTGCCTGTTTTGACGGGTATTGGAGCCGGGTCAGTTACTGTAAATTTACGGAAACACCGGCCGTTAACTCATGTAAATGGGTCGAGTTACCGTCATTTTGCGTCAATTTGCTAAACTCAAATTTACGGTAACAGCCGATCGCCTCATGTAAACGGGGTATCTGTCGACATTTAACAGTATCTGTAACCGTCCATCGCGTCATAACCCACACCCACTGCTGTTTGCAGCCCTGACGGCTTCTGCAATATGTATCAAACGTGGGTGTTTGCATTCGGAAGGTCCTGCTACGGCCCACTGACCGTTGTGTTCCATTGAAAGATTCTATAATACCGCATGGAGGCCCGGTGTAAATAAATTTGTCCGAGAACCGAGGTGCTTTCTTTGTTTTTTGAACGAGGCCGAAAGGCCCGAGGTCATAACTATAGGTGAACAAATATACAATTGATACATGACTGACGTCATTTAAAGACGCAGTAACGGCCTGCAAATTTAACGCTATGCGAGGAAATATTTTGTCATAAAAAAAAAAAAAAAAAAAAAAAAAAAAAAAAAAAAAAAAACAAGTGCGCCAAAACGTAACTGTTCTTTCTTAGCTTAATTTCGCTTCATTCTGGCAATAAGTCTATCTTTTTAATGTATTTTAAAAAAATAAGCAAATCTCCTTCTATAACCGTGATATATCTCACATAACTAAGAACTAAGCCGTTTTCCGATGAATTGAGGAACAACTTACGGCCTATGGCCTTTAACACTACGTCGTTAGCTGAGTATGCCATGCTACTTTTATGACGTCACACTTAGGTTGCGTATTGAGCTGAAATGTTATATCGCCCTCGTGTGCTAACGTTGAAGGGGTATCTCGGCATATGTTAAATGTTAAATTCCTGATTCCTTCAATGCCCAATAAACGTATTATGCACACATGCGAAGCGTCTCAGCCAATATCGTAATGGGTGTTAATGATGCCTACCGTCATTGGTATAGACAGCACCCAGTCATGGTGACATGCAATGTAACACAGCCCCGGGTATCTAGAGCATGCGACAGAGGGGTCTAGTAATACGGAGCCTCCCCACAAATGATCAACACTGGCCATGTTTAATGTTTCGCTTCTTGTATAATCATTGTCTGAACGTTACGTCAAAATAATTAAGGGTCAATGGAATCACCGAATAATAAGACTTAAGTAAATTCAAATGTAAGTAATAGCAACACAATCACTTACCGTGCACATCTGGCATGGTTGCATGTGAGAAGATAATGGCATGTCATCATTGGAGCTGTATGGAAACACTGCTAACACAAATTTCACGGAAGTGTTCTTCACGTAAGTGTTCTGCACTCAGCAAAGGCAATTTATTTTCAGCTTGAAGGGAAATATTCACCTTTATGTACAAAAATGGAGCTATTACTTGAAATCGACAGATAAGACCAAAATATATTGTTAACTGATTTTGCTTGCATTTTGCTTATGAATATTCCTACTGAAATATATTGCAAGCTAAAGTTTATAAGCGTCCGCCCCTGTAGCTCAGTGGGAGAGCGCTTGACTCCTGACCTATCCCGGTAGTGGCAGCCCGGGTTCGAGTCGCTTTCGGCGCTCGCTTATTTGCTCCTGACTGGGATGGCCTGCAGCAGGTGACAGCGTCGCACTCAAGGCCAGGTGTCGTCAGTGAGCGGGGCGGACCGTGTCCAGGTATGTCGGGCACGTAAAACTTTCGTCTCTAAATTCAGCCAGCCAACAGGAATTACGCGAATGGGTGATAAGGTCAGGACCTGCGCAACAAGCTCTGCTTAGCGTGGGTCCCGACCTCGGAAATCCATCCATGCAAAACATTTAAACTTAATTTATAAAAAAACGTTCTACGCTTATAACGGTTGGTACCTAAAAGTAGGTACTTGATAACTTCTGAACGAAAATTAGCCTGCCTACGCAATATTATTTATCATGAGGGAATATAATATGTTCTAACACTCTATTTCTGCGAATATGTACCAAACCTTATGAAAAAACAACAAACATTTGTAAAAAGTGCATTGAAGTTGGCAGTTAAGCTTGGCCTCGGACGGCGACCTATTAAGTGTTTTCGAAGTTTTTAAACTAAGTTTTTTTGTTTTTCCCATATATTTTGAACAAACGACATTTAATACATTACAATGCAAACATAACATATTTATCTGAACCGTTTATCCATAATCAATAAACGTTTCAGAAAACTGCAATGCATCCGGTGGATTAACTTGGTCCCGGACCGCGACTAATTTAGTGTATGCGATTTGTTTCATTGACCAATCACGGACGTTGTCACGCTTCTTGGCACACTTACTTCATTATGGTCCTATGACTTGCTTACAAATCATCATTAAAGCCAGATATAGATAGTGATGAATCATACTGTTCGTAACCATATGTAAGTACATATTATTTAATTTCCAAAAATATAATTTTTGATTTATAAAAAGTTGTTATTTCACCTTAAACTTGGGGAACGATCAAGTTGATACCATACGTGTCACATACAAATGCAGATACATAAATCCGAATGTGAATATTTCCCTTTAACGCGATGACTGCACTTAATTACTTGCATTAGCTACACTTGTGCAATGATTAACTCAACTAGGTTAAGGAATAACAACTACACCGTTTCGAACTAGGAAGCAAACCATTAACGAAAATATTAAATACGCAACCGATTAGATATTGAAAGCACACATTCTTACAACAACAGAAATAGATTGGCGACATACAATACTGAATACTGTTCTAAAACGAGCCAAAACATCGCAAGGTCGGCTGCACTCACCCTCTGTCCAGACATCAGTAGTGAAGCGACCGGAAAACAACGAACATGTCAGTATGTTGGCATATATATATATATATATATATATATATATATATATAACGGTATGGCAGGCAGACATTATTAGATCAGTGGTTCTCAAATGGGGGTAATTACCCGGTAAGAGGCCGAAAATTGAGTGTCCAATCCAGTTATCATGTTATCTGTGTCCAAGAATATCAATCAGTTGCTCATACCAGTCATATTCGTATTTTCCAGCTCAAGATACCCATTACTGCCATACTTCAAGAAAGCTGTAAAGTTGGTATACTAGCAGATTAAGCTGGCAAGAAATTTCCATCTCAATAGATAAGACTTTTATGCTTATGCGATCGTTACTGGCTTCACAGCCACAGTATCCAAATACTCAAACAAAAAGGCATTCTGGACGTTACTGGTGTCAAGAATCGGTCGATGTGTGTAATATCTTAACACATACAAATCTGAGTCAATATTGACGCGTAGTTTGCTCAAAGGTTAGATGTTAACAGTTTCGATGAATAAGTGAAAAGGAGTTTCCATTTTCTATCGAAAACTCCCAACTGGTCCAAAATACTTACCGATGATCCTAAGTTGGCATGCGTTCGCTAGAAAGAGAGAAAACGGTCAACAGGAGCAGCAGTGCTGTCGCATAATTCGCTATCATTCTAGTGACTCCTCGTCTGATCTGCAATCTGTTTGCTGTCTGGTTTTCTATGTGATTTTCAGCCAAAATTTATGCAAAACTCACTGATAAGTCAAAATGGCAAAATTTGCTATTACACGAAAATAGCAGCAGGCAGCAGCATTGTCTATGAAATGTGAGTGTTATGATGCCAAAGACTCGCAAGCAAACCGAGTTCAATTCTTTTCATTAAAACGTAGGGGCATTGGAGGGCAGACCCATTCACAAAACGCTACCAAACTTTGAGGAGATGCATATTCTTACCGATGTTCGTTTGTTTGAATGCATTCGCTGCAAACACAAGTTTTCATTAGTTTGCGAAGCCAATGTGTAGGCTCTCAAATGCCCACTCGTTTGTATTATTTCAGTTTCATGCAATTTCCGGTTAAGCATCACAAGTGACTCAGACAGTTATAAAACCCTTCCTGATATTATAGAGATCTCTGACAAATCTGCTTACATCGTGTCCCTCAAAATGGATTGAGATTGGCTATAAATGGACATTTTCCGGTTCTAAGTCCGATACAATCTTTTCTCGGCGTGTCCAGAGGATACTAGACAGGCTCTATATATATACAGAGCCCGACGACGCGCTATTTTCCAATACCTTTCGTTTCTGGCTGGCCATGAGGCGGCTGCGCAGCTGTCTGAAGACCGCGGCGGCGGTGGCGGTGGCGGCGGCGGCGGCGGCGGCGGCGGCGGCCAGCTCCGCTGTGTCCGCAGTCCCTCGAGCAGCTGCAGCCGTCGCAGGATCCATGGGGTCTGGTCCTGGATCCATGGGGTCTGGTCCTGGATCCTGCTCAGGCCTGTGTCGGCCCAGCCACGGCTGAACAGCACTGCCGTCATACCAGCACATGTGTCAGTGTCCAGCGCGGAAAGGCTCCCTTCTCGGCTGACTTGTAACGACTCACATTGTATGGAGTCGACTCAAGCCTGACTTAACAGCCGAAGAACTGACTTAAATCTTGACTCAAGTGCTGAAAAACATAAATTGACTCGACTCTTGGCTCAAGTGCTATATATGGTTACAGGTCACTTTGGCGAATGTCATTTTGACTAATGTCATTTTGGCGAATGCATATTGTCGAAGGACACTTTGACGACATGTCTTTTTGACGACATGTGAATATGCCGAATGCTAAATGGCGAATGTGTTTTTGTCGAAATGTTTTTTTGCCGAATGTAAAAATGTCGAAATGTCTTTTGACCAATGTCATTTTGCCGACATGTGAAAAGATCGAAATGTCATTTTGTCGAAATGTGATTTTGACGACATGTTTCCATAGTGTAAATACTAAAGACTAACTGTAAACTGACTGTAAATACTACTAAAGTCTTTAGTATTTACACTATGATGTTTCTTTGCCGAAATGTGATTTTGACGACATTTGAAAAAGTCGAAATGTGTTTGTGCCGAAATGTTTTTTTGACGACATGTGAAAAAGTCGAAATGTCTTATTGACGAATGTCATTTTGCCGACATGTAAAAAGATCGAAATGTCATTTTTCCGAAATGTGATTTTAACATGTGAAAAAGTCGAAATGTCTTTTTGACGAATGTCATTTTGCCGACAAGTGAAAAGATCGAAGTGTATTTTTGCCGAAATGTTATTTGGAAGATATGTGAAAAAATGCCGAATGTCCTTTTGTTGGCATGTGAAAGGGTCGAAATGCCTATTTGACGAATGGGAGTGTATCCTGCTCCACTGGCACGCCTGCGACGACGCTAAATAACAAAATAACTACTATAGCATGGAAATCCGAATTAAGCATATTGCAAACATACACTCACAAAAAAGGGAGCTATATTTTTCGTCATTTCAGCCGATCCCCCACTCAAGAATCCTCGGTGACGCCCCTTTGAGTTGGTATGAGATAAACGGTATTATTACTTATATGTGTATATGCTACGGAATAGCCGTTTTCACGATTGGTTATTTTGCGCGAAATGTTTTAAAACATTTTAAAATGTTTTAAAATGTATTAGTAGTAGCCGCTTTCACGATGGACTAATTGTCTAAAAAATGTTTTAACCCTCGCCCTACGGTCACATACGGCGAAGGTTAAAACATTTCTCGCAAATTAGCCCATCGTGAAGATGGCTACCACTGAAACATTTTAAAACATTTTAAATGTTTTAAAACATTTCGTGCAAAATAAGCCATCGTGAAAGCGGCTAATATCACTTTTTTGAGTGTTTTTTCCTCGTAAAAGTGTTTTTTTACACAAAAATATATTTTTTTGTTTCTCCGAAAATCCTGAAACAAGTGTCTTTTGTCCCGAAAAAGTGCATTTTTTAAACTCGAATACCAAAATAAGGTAACCGGCCCAGATCTGAGGAGAAAAAATAGGTGTTTGCATTTTCATTATGGAGATTCCCACAATATATTTGTTCGTGCGCTTTCGATAACAATGCCCTAAACGGAATATTTCATCAACTTAAGGCACATTAACTTAGCAACAGTGGTGGGGATCGTTACTCAAAAATAGAGTTCCGTTACTCGTTACTCCGTTACTCATAAAAGTTGTTCCGCTACTCTTTGCTCCGTTACTTTGCGACCAATGTAACAGAAGTTTCTTTAGTCCGTTACTCCGTTACTTTAGTTTAACCCTCGCCCGGGTAGGGCGAGGGTTAAACATCACTGCGCGTCATGGTAGAGGAGGTATGTCCCCCTGGTGTTTCGCTCTAATTGAGCTTAGATGAAAACATGAACGTGTTGCTTGTGACGAGAGGAAGCTATTGACATTCGATTTTATGGTCCTGGGTCAATAGGTGACCTATGAGTTCATGTCAATCACTCAAATGTCATTAAATCGTAAATATGTAAACATTGAATACTGATCGAGCTAAAATCGTTGAGGAACATCTCAGAATGTTCACTGGGTGCCAATTTTGAAATCAGCGTCGCAAATGTCTTAAAAAGTACCAAATTTAAAAAAGGTCATGTTAGGTCATCTGAGGTCAGTGACCTCGGTTGACCTTTGGAAGCACATGACCCCAGTGAACAAGGGCATCGGAACCTTCCGAAAGTTGGGGGGGAGACATTCTGAAGTCGATTCTTTCCATGCAATGCCCATAGGCGTAATGTTAAAATCTGAAAATGTTGGGGTGGGTGGCTGCTCCGCTGCCCCCCCCCCAGTTCTTGCGTCCTTGACAGTGGAACATATAATTGTGTAAAATGGATCCCAGATTTAAAATCAGCGTCACATATTGTTCTAGAAAGGGCCAGAAGCAAAACAAATCATCTGAGGTCATCGGAGGTCAGTAACCTCAGGTGACTTCTGAAAAGGTCAGTCGAGGTCACAATCCCAGCGGAAGCCACAACTGTCACCTGGAAATACCTTTGCA
>VOPJ01003685.1:0-26040 GCA_014673585.1 Semibalanus balanoides
TGTGTCTCAGCGCGACACCCGTGTGTCCGATGCCGGCCAGCTGCTGACCTGCCTCGGTGTCACCTTGGACAGACCCAGACAGGGGCGCCGGAACTGTCCGAAAGTTTGGGGGCCGGAGGCATTCTGAAGTCAAGCTGTCGGCGCGCCCAAAATAAAACAATAAACAAACAAGCATTCTGGAGTCGATTCTTTCCATACAACGCTATAGGCGTAATATTAAAATCTGACAATATTGGGGGGCGGCTGCCTCCCCTGTCCCCCCCCCCGTTCCTGCGTCCTTGGACCCAGAGTTCATTTAATTACCGCGCGGCTGCGGCTTGGAACTAGCTACCCAAATAGGCGACCGGTAGTGTCTCAGTGTCATCTTTCAAACGTGCCGTTGGTAACAACTTGACATGCTGACTGATCTGTTCGATGTGTTTTGCGATGTTTGTCGTACTGTAATACCGTAACAATTCGCTTGGTTTCCCCTGTCTGGTACGTCATCTATATATTACATTATTTGTTCTGTTGTATGGTATTGCACTAAATGTTACTATATAACGAGAGCCCGGAACAGCCACTTGTGTATGGGCTGTGTAAATACAATGCGTGTGTCTCTCAGACGGCCAGATAAGGCAGCACGCCACTCGCTGCTCTCAAGTGCCTACTCATTGCCGACATGTTGACTTATGCTCTCGTGTCTGTTTGTGGTTCAGCGGGCTATGACTCCAACACGCTTCTCGGCTTCGTCGACTCGGCCTTCCTGTTCAGCTACGCCTTCTTCATGTTCTTCAGGTGAGATGCCACGCTCCACAACACGGGTAATTTGGAGACATGTTTGCGAGTCTGGCGTAACCATGACAACCGGCAACTGAGCTCACTGCCCACTCCAGCTGGGTGCCGTTCCTCAGCTCAGAGGCCGCCTGTCCGCCTGAACCCCGACGGTGCAGCTGTGTCCCGGCAGCGGCTACCTGGCCTCACTGATAGCCACTAGCCATGTTCCCTTTCGCGGCTGCCTCATTCTCTCTCCTCTCTCTTCCTCTCTCTCTCTCTCCTCTCTCTTCTCTCTCTCTCTCCTCTCTCTCTCTCTCTCTCTCTCTCTCTCTCTCTCTCTCTTCTTCTCTTCTCTCTCTCTCTCCTCTCTCCTCTCTCCCTCTCTCTCTCATCTTCTCCTCTCTCTCTCTCCTCTCTCTTCCTCTCTCTCTCTCCTCTCTCTCTCTCCTCTCTCTCTCTCTCTCTCTCTCTCTCTCTCCTCTCTTCTCTCTCTCTCTTCTCTCATCGTCTTCTTCTCTCTCTCTCTCTGCTCTCTCTCTCTCTTCTCTCTCTCTCTCTCTCTCTCTCTCTCTCTCTCTCTCATCTCTCTCTCTTCTCTCTCCTCTCTCTCTCTCTCTCTCTTCCCTCTCTCTCTCTCTCTCTCTCTCTCTCTCTCCTCTCCTCTCTCTCTCTCTCTCTCTCTCTCTTCTCTCTCTCTCTCTCTCTCTCTCTACTCTCTCTCTCTCTCTTCTCCTCTCTCTCTCTCTCTCTCTCTCTTCTCTCTCTCTCTCTCTCTCTCTCCTCTCTCTCTCTCTCTCTCTCTTTCTCTCTCTCTCTCGCTCTCTCGCTCTCTCGCTCTCTGCTCCTCGCTCTCTCGCTCTCTCGCTCTCTCGCTCTCTTCGCTCTCTCGCTTCTCTCCGCGCTCTTCGCTCATCTTCGGCTTCTCGCGCTCTCGCTCTCTCGTCTTCTGCTCTCCGCCTCTCTCGCCTCTCGCTCTCTCCGCTCATCTCGCTCTCTCGCTCTCTCGCTCTCTCGCTCTCTCGCTCTCTCGCTCTCTCGCTCTCTCTACCAATAGCCGCTGTACCCAGGTAGAGGCTCCATACTGCATAGCCTCCCCGGTACCCACCCGGTCGCGACAGCGCGCGGCTACCTTGCCGGCTCTCGGCCAGTGTTGTTCCCCCTGCGGTGGCTACCTGGCAGCTCCCCTGACCCACTATGCGTCTGTGTGCCCTTGCAGCGGCTACCTGGCGGAGCGGATCGACCTGCGTTACTTCCTGTCATTGGGGATGGTCCTGTCGTCCGTCTGTGTCTGGGCGCTGGGCGCCGCCTACGTCTGGAACATCCACACGCTCGGCTACTTCATCGCCATGCAGGTGAGGCTGCGCACACGTCTGGATCATTACACATTCAGGAGATTTATACCGGCGGCATCTGGACGTAAGGCTGTTGCCCAGCTGGGGAGGTGTCGAGATAAGGAGATGGTGCATTGCTCTCCGTCTCCATATGAAGGAGGAGGGGAGGCCGGTGGTCAGCTAGTCTGGTCACTGGTCAGACTCCAGACTTGACACATCAGTACCGAGATCGGCCCTGCTCGGCCTCTGCCACCTAGCCACTGCCCTGTAGACACCCTGCCCAGTAGTCTTTCACTGCGGGCGGGAGGGTTGCGGTGCCCACACTGGCTGCGGCCGATTAAACGGTAGTTCCGTGCGGCGCCTGGTCCCTGGCTGATAGCCGGTCGAAGCAGGGCAGCAGGGGGACGCTGCCGGTGCGGGCCGGCCACCCGGCGGGCCGCCAGTCAGTGCCGGCACACGCCGCCGAGCCCTGATCAAGGGTGCCGCAATCTACTGCGGTCGCTGCGGCCGCTGCGGCTAGCAGGCGTGGGAGAAGAGGGACAGTGTGTGGGGTGGGGGACGGGTGGCGAGTATGACGTCACACGACTGCGGCCGGAGTCAGCCGCAGCGACCGCAGAGACACACTGACATCCATAGATACCGGTGCAGTAATGGATGGATGTAGTAATAGATAATGGATGCCGGTGCAGAGACACTAAAGCCATTTCTGGCGCGGGTGCGTCCTTTGCGCCATTCGAGTTTGGCGAATCGACGACAAAGGCCTCGCAGAGTAAAGGTTGAAATAATATGAAAACTGATATATTGTAAATCTCTAGATCCGAATATGAATAACAATATAATACTAATTATTGTTTGTCTTATATTTTTATTCATACTCGGATATAGTGATTTATAACTGCAGTTTTCATATAAGTTCATATTAATGAATAATAAATATTAATGCATAACAAGATTGGTTTGTGGACCAAGCAACGTATCCTCTTTGGGATCATGGTGCTAGAACTCTCACCCTGTTCCGAGGGTTATTATATGGGGGCCGGTCGACTGTTTCAGCATCCCGCCCAGGGATTTGACCCCGGGTCACCGGCACAGAAGACAGGAATTCTGCCCCTGCGTCTGATCGCTCCTGCATAACAAGAGATGTGTAAGAGTGCGTCAGCCAAATACCGCTAAAACGCCAAAATTGTTTAAGTTTGGAGCCGCAGCTTGTGTTCATGGTGCGGACTCTCATGATGATGTATGGAGTAGTGGGCGGAGCCTAATCTCTGCGGCTGGCCGCCCGGCCGCCAGGAAGCCTCCAGTCTGCCAGGACGGCACCTCCCCCCCCCCCCTCCCGCTGTGCGGCTCGGCTGGCGGTCTGATGGCGCCCCGGGAGGAGCCGGAAGGGGATTAGCCCGGCCGGCGGCGTTAGGCCGTTAGTGACAGAAAGCGCTGTGGCCACAGACATGTCTTGTTATCAGCACATCATTGTAAAATAACCCCCAGTCCGGACGCAGTTCGAATCAGCTCGTAACCATGTAATGGTTTTGATCGCATATTTCCTTTTTTGTCTTGTAATTATGTCCTGTATTAGCATCTGACTTTTACACTATGACACTCTACTGCTGTCACCGAGTGGCGGACAGGTCAGCTGTTTGTCGGAGCGCACGTGGCACCGGACAGTCCTTATCTCAGCCCTGAGTCTAATGTCAATAATGACTACAATGGTACTGAACGCTTCCTCAGCCTATCCACACGGGTGGCGACCACATACATCGTCATGTAATCCGGTTATGTCGGGTTCGCACGCCGGTTAAATCCGGATTAAGCCTGTCCGGCGTTACCGCTCGTACAGTCGGGCCAGGTCAAGAAGTTATGATGGCGCCGCTGGCTGGCTAAATTGTTAGCTGAACGGCGCACAAATATATGAACGCCGTGTATGTATGTATGTACTACATGCATCTCTTCCAGGGACGGTCGCAGCCCTGGCCTTGGGGGGGGGCGCAACTTGGCAAGGGCCGGGGGCCCCGGCCCCTGGTTGGTCTGAAAGGGCCCTCGATTGGTGCGAGGGGCCCTACGCTGATTTGAGAGGATATATTTACACCCGTGGTATGTTGTAAGCTGTTATTGGCTTTAACTGATCTGCGAATGGGCCCCACTATCGCCTTCAAAGGCCCATGGCCTTCATAGGCCCAGTCTCTGACCTTCAGATGGCCCCTCGACTTACGTATAACCATTTCGCTTTCAAATGCCCAGCTCTCACGTTCAGAGAGTCCCCACTTTCTGCCTCCAGAGGACCCCCTGGTGGCCTCCACCTCCAGAGGGCCCACTCCTGCCTCCAGATGGCTAACTCTGACTTCCAGACGGCCCCTGGTTTCCAGAGGACCCACTCTGACCTCCAGGAGACCCAATCCTGTCTCTAGAGAGCCAACTCTGGCCTCCAGTGGGTGCCCTGCTCTGGCTTCCAGAAGGCCGACTCTGAACTTTAGAGGGCCGACTCTGAACTTTAGAGGCCCGACTATGAACTTTAGAGGGCCGACTCTGAACTTTAGAGGGCCGACTCTGAACTTTAGAGGGATCATTCTGACCAGCACTGGCTGCAGGGGGCCCACTCTGGCTTTCAGCAGGCCCATTTTACCTTAAATGTCCGTTTTCGCCTTCAGAGGGCCCCTTTGGTCTCAGAAGGCCCTCTCCGACCTTTGGAGGGCTCTCTCCGACCTTCACAAGGCCCTCTGGAGGTTGAAATAGAACCTCTGGATATCATTGGGCCCCTCTGACCTTCAGAGGGCCCACTCCGACCTACATGCGGCCCACTTTGGTCTCCAGAGGGCCCACTTTGGTCTCGAGAGGACTCGCTTTAGCATCCAGCGGCCATTCTGGCATCCAGTTGGGCTTCCTCTGTCTTTCAGAAGACCCTTTCTGATCTCTAGAGGGCCCATTCAGACCTGGAGCCCAGGTGGGCCACTCGTGCCCACCAGTCACTTTGGGGAGGCCAAAAGATATGCTGGCCCCCCTCATGAGCCTTTGTGGGACATGGCCTGGAACCCCCCCCCCTATGGCGACCGTACTGCTGTCTGTGGGATATTGAGTGCCGAACTTGGCATTCCGTTATGAAGATTCGGAACGGTTCGCGTCATCATTTTCCAAGGTCATTGCAGCGTGACGTGTGCTTGGTCAAGCTTACCGTCACATGCAGTGATAGCAATGTAGACAAGACGTCTCTGCCGACCATCATTGCAGTCAGCTGATAGCTGAGACGCAGGGCTCGGAGCCAAAATCAAGAAAATAAGATGTCAATTTAAATGATACTTGCGTCGATGAAGTGCTGGTATAAGTGATCTCAAATTGCTGAATTCGTTTGAGTGTTTGCTCCCCTATGATTAAATCGGGAGGATACTCTAACCTTCGCCCGTGTAGGGTTCACTGCATGGCCATGTAGGTTGGGGGGAGGGGGTTACGACCCACTTGGGCGTTTGAACCTCTTAATTGTACTAGAACTCCGATTAAAAAACGAGTGTGCTGCTTGTGACGATAGGAAGTCATGACATCCCAATTGTAAGGTCCGGTTATTAAGGTGACCTCTGAGGTCATGTCAATGATTGCAAATGTCAATCATTCGTAAATTGTGTGAAAAATGAATAATAATCAATCTTAAAATCGTAAAGGAACATCTTAGTATGCTAAAGATGCCAAATTTAAAATCAGCATCACAAAATGATCTAAAAACTGCCAAATTCCAAAAAGGTCGTATCAGGTCATCTGAGGTCATTGACCACGGTTGGCTTTTGCAAGCGCATGACCCCAGTGGGACATATACTTACCTATGTAAAATGGATCCCATATTTCAAATCAGCGTCACAAATTGTTTCAGGAACGAACAGAAGCCAAGGAACGGACAGAAGGACAGCAGCCAGTTCCGCTAATCACGACCTTGAGAAACGGTCAAAGGTTATGGCTCATAGGGTTAGAAGTTCACAATTTTCAGAGTATGTGTCAAATTGTTCAAAAGTCGGGTGCTTAATGTTTCATTGCGATCGGTTGATAACTACGCGACTTATTCCGAAAAACCGAGGAGGGTGTCATCCCCTCCCCCCTACACTGGCGAAGGTTAATCGTTTAATCTTTTAACTGGCGGCGCGGTGGCGGAGAATGGGATCAGGAGTGGGCGCTGCGTTCTTGCCATTGTTCTCTTATCTGATTTGCTGTGTCGGCGTCGGCCGGCACTGGGGCTCCACCACGGCTCCACTCGCATGGCTTCCACTCGCATGGCTCCCTCCCCGGCCTCCCGGCCCCAGTATCGGCCGGCATGCGTGGTTCACGTGGCCCTGGCGCGTGGGCCTGGGTCCACGCGCCGGACCCGTGAGGGCTCCACTTAGATTAGAGTTCAGTGGGGCTCCCCGTCCCCTCCGTCCGTTCATCCTTCCCGGCAGCTGACTGGAGCCTGGTGCCGGCTGGCCCTGACCGGCCACTGCTGGCGGCACATGTCTTGACCACTGAACTATATATAACCGCGGTCCCGACTCGCCTTCTACGTCCTGTCTCGTCCCAGTACCGTCTCTTGATGGCGGCGGCAACATCGAAGGACCCCTGACGGGCGGTGCTCGGGCCGGCCGCCGCGATGTCTGGCTGGAGCGGGAGCTGCGGTGAACGGTGTCACCGTGGCTGGTGTATCCGTGACCCGTCACTAGTGGTGCCGTGTCGTGTCGTGTCCATCTCCCCACCTCGGGTGGTGTATCCGTCCCGTCACTAGTGGTGCCTGTGTCGTGTCCATCTCCCCACCTGAGATAATCTGCTCACTCACGAGAGGTGATAGTGTATTCGCATCAAACACAACATTGTATACAAGACAATAATCGGGATTGGTGCATCACAGCCTGGTGGCTATATCGAGGTACCTCTCCCACTCAGCTACCCCCAACCGCTACCGACAGCAGCGCCGCTCCGCTCGCTCCGACACCGCGGGACCGCCCCATAGGTAAAGTTCCAGCGACGGCCGCAGGCGCCCATTGAGACGCCGCCCCGCCCGAGCGCGGCGGTCAGTTCCGACATGGAGGAAGCAAACCGCTCCGTTTCAATGGCAAATGCGGCTGGAAGGAGCAGTAACCAGCCGCCCTCTTGTGTTTTTTGTCAGCCGTGTCATCGTCGTCACCGGTTGAAAAGTTCCGGCAGACAGATGCAGCGATCGAAGTTGGCACTGGCACGATCCGCGGCGTCCATAATTGTACCGGGCCGCTCAGTGTGCCTACTCTATCCCAAAATAGTGCTAAGGATCGCGCTTATGGATATCTTCATATTTTTTTTAAACTGGTTGTTGGTTTTTTAAACCTAATTGGTGACCACAATGTCAGTATTGTGGAACTGAGGCGGAAGAAATCGCAGAAATATGACGCCTTGTCGCCCGCATTGGGTAAGTGAAATGTCGAAACTTCACGGCAGATAAAGCGTCGAAAGTGCGTCATATTTGGCTGGATTTCACAAGTTCATAGATCCCAGAATAGAAGACAACTCCGCCTTCTCTCGGCTGCGACCTTCGTTCACTGGTTCATTGTTTTCAACACTGTTCAGTTCTCGGTGGGTGACGATATGAGCTGCCGTTTGAGTTCGTAGTTCGTGTTTCACTATCTCAAAAAACGACATTCTGTTGACTAGCGGGATTAGGACGCCTCCACCCGTTCGATGTTGTTATCTGTCTCCGGTTGATCTCCGTACCGGGTCCACCTCGGACCGTTCCGTCTGCCCTCAGAGAGGTGTCACACGCCAGTGACAAGGTATCGGCGACATGAATCACCAGGGAGCGACCGTGAGACTGGCGTCTCAGGGCATATATCAGCGAGCACGCGGCTGTGGGCTGACGTACCCAGTGACCGGTCACCTTTGCAACGGTGGTCATTGTATAAATCAGCGAACACGGGTTGTGGGCTGATCTGGTGAACGGCGAATCATCTCTGCAAGGTGGCCAGGCATGGTATATCAGCGAACAGCGGGTCTGTGGGCTGATCTGGTGACGGAAGCCACCTCTAACAACGGTGGTTAAGGCCACGGTATCTCAGCGTGACCTGGCCCGGCCTGAAATACATAGGTAATACTCGGCGCCTGCTTCTGCCGCCCCCCCAGCCGAAGGCGTGTCCAGTGCCACCCTGGTGCGGAGGTGGGCGTTTTCAACTGATGAGGCCGCCCGCCGCCTGGTCGGACCGGCTCGTTAGCGTGACAGAGTCTCGTTAGAGGGGGCTGAGTGGCCATGCTGAGGCCCCGCCCGCCGCCCTGGTCGGACCGGCTCGTTAGCAGTGAACAGAGTCTAGTTAGAGGGGCTGAGTGGCCATGCTGAGGCCGCCCGCCGCCTGGTCGGACCGGCTCGTTAGCGTGACAGAGTCTCCTTAGAGGGGGCTGAGTGGCCATGATGAGGCCGCCCGCCGCCTGGTCGGACCGGCTCGTTAGCGTGACAGAGTCTCGTTAGAGGGGGCTGAGTGGCCATGCTGAAAGGCGCCACGCCGCCTGGTCGGACCGGCTCGTTAAGCGTGACACAGAGTCTCCTTAGAGGGGGCTGAGTGGCCATGAATGAGCCGCCCTCCGCCTGGTCGGACCGGCCTCGTTAGCGTGACAGAGTCTCGTTAGAGGGGGGCTGAGTGCCATGCTGAGGCGCCCGCGCCTGGTCGGCCGGCGGCTCGTTAGCGTTGACAGAGTCTCGTTAGAGGGGGCTGAGTGGCCATGATGAGGCCGCCCGCCGCCTGGTCGGACCGGCTCGGTTAGCGTGCAGAGTCTCTTAGAGGGGGTGAGTGGCCATGCTGAGGCCGCCCGCCGCCTGGTTCGGACCGGCTCGTTAGCGTTGACAGAGTCTCGTTAGAGGGGGCTGAGTGGCCAGCTGAGGCCGCCGGCGACCTGGTCGACCGGCTCGTTAGAGTGAAGAAGTCTCGTTAGAGGGGGCTGATGTGGCCATGCTGAGGCCGGCCCGCCGCCTGGTTCCGGACCGGCTCGTTTAGCGTGACAGAAGTCTCGTTAGAGGGGGTGAGTGGCTCATGATGAGGCCGCCCGCCGCCTGGGTCGGAACCGCTCGTTAAGCGGTGACAGAGTCTCGTTAGAGGCGGGCTGAGTGGCCATTGCTGAGGGCCGCCCGCCGCCTGGTCCGGACCGCGGCTCGTTGAGCGTGACAGAGTCTCGTTAGAAGGGGGCTGAGTGGCCATGCTGAGGCCGCCCGCCGCCTGGTCGGACCGGTCGTTAGCGTGACGAGTCTCGTTAGAGGGGGCTGAGTGGCCTGCTGAGGCCGCCCCGCCGCCTGGTCGGACGCGGCTCGTTAGCGTGACAGAGTCTCGTTAGAGGGGGTCTGAGTGGCCATGCTAAGGGCCGCCCGCCGCCTGGTCGGACCGGCTCGTTAGCGTGACAGAGTCTCGTTAGAGGGGGCTGAGTGGCCATGCTGTCCTGTCCGCGGGGGGTATCGCGCGCGGCCACACAGAGAGGAGGGGAGTCCGTCACATGTGTGGCGCGTGAACAGTCGGTGCGGTGGCCGCTGCCGGGTGTGTGTTGTCGGCGGACTCCAATGCCTGGCCAGTGTCGGCGGTCCGTCTCATGCTGTCCCCGGCTGGCCTCCTCAGATTACCTCCACTGGTCATCAGAGAGTGCCGAGAGCGGCTGCTTTCTGTGCCGGCCGGCGGCTCCTTCCCCTGGTCTCCTCCGCTGCTATTCTCTGAACGGCAATATGTCAGTCAGCATGCTGTCATTGTCTGTAAGTTATTGGAGGAATCGGCAGTGTATTGTGCCGTTGTCTGGCATGCTGTCATTATTGGCGAGTTGATTATTGATGTTATTGTTAAATGTGATCGTAGTTTGTCCTCCAAGTTCAGCTCAGCTCCAAATAACCCGTTGAGAGGCCTATTTCACAAAGCAAAACACTACGACTGATTGATTTATTGCAAATAATTGTTACAAATGTTTACAGCGTGAGTGTGACAGTTTGAGTGTGACAGACAGAGGCCGTGTGTGTGCGCGTGCAAGATGCGCGTGTACCTGTTGTCCTCTGGCAGACAGACACTGACCTGTATGTGTACTGTGTAGTAATCCTGTTGTCCGTCGGCAGACAGACACTGACCTGTGTGTGTGTGTGTGTGTGTGTGTGTGTGTAGTAATCCTGTTGTCCGTCGGCAGGCGGTGTGCGGCATGTTCCAGGCCACCGGCTGGCCCGGCGTCGTCACCGTTATGGGAAACTGGAACGGCAAGAGCAAACGCGGTACGTCTCTGTCCTGTGCCCCACCCCCACCCCCTTTCCCACCCACCCTGCCATGCGGCTCCCCTCCCGCGGCTGTGTCCCCGCCCGACAGTGGTGGTCACTCGTACGAGCTGTGCCCGAGCCATCAGCGGCAGCCATCAGCTGTGCAGCTCAGCCTCGTGGCTCACATGCACGTCTGTCGTCTGTCACAGGAGCTGTCACATACAGGACGTCACGTCTTGATGTCTATTTTTGGAGTTGTGCTGCGTGACCTCCTGTGGCCAATGCGTCACTGGAGGCCGCAGAGGCCTAGGAGTCTGCGTCTGCGACTTCTCTGGTGTCTGTCAACCTCGACTCACAACTATCCGTGCTGACGTGTGACTGACTGTGTGTTGTAGGGCTGATATTCGGCAT
The DNA here is from genome assembly GCA_014673585.1 of Semibalanus balanoides. Classification (NCBI taxonomy): domain Eukaryota; kingdom Metazoa; phylum Arthropoda; class Thecostraca; order Balanomorpha; family Balanidae; genus Semibalanus; species Semibalanus balanoides. The sequence continues at coordinate 10,678 of VOPJ01003685.1, forward strand.
CTGGAACTCGCACACGTCCGTGGGCAACATCATCGGCTCGCTGATGGCCTCTGCCTACGTGGACACCAACTGGGGCATGTCGTTCATCGTTCCTAGTGAGTTCATCGGTCTACACACCGCAACGCTGGTTATGGGAACTCACGTTGTCTAGAGGTGAACTGTTTGCCATGATTGACTCCTATCTTCTTCTGGGGAGCGGGGGCCGGGGGGCCGGGCTGGTGTCCGTGGTACCGCGCCCCCGTCGCCGCCCCCTCCCGCCTCGCCCGCCCCCGCTCCCCGCCCCCGCTCCTCCCGTCCAAGGCTCCCGCTCCGCTCCCGCTCCCGCTCCCGCTCGCGCTCTCTGCTCGACCGCCCCGCTCCCGCTCCCGCTCCCGCTCATCCCGCTCCCGCCCCGCCCCGCCTCGTTACGGTGACCGGCAGCGGGGCTCTCTGTGCTCCGTGACAGGTATCTTCATCGCCGCCATGGGGCTGATCAACTTCTTGTTCCTGACGCCGTACCCGACCGAGGCTGGCTGTCTGCCGCCACCGACGGCGGTGAGTACCTCCACCTAGAGACGGGCACCCCGCACCCTCCCTCCCCACCCCCTCCCATGCTACGGATGCCGGTAAGTACCTCTACCTAGAGACGGCCACCCCGCACCCTTCCCACCATGTATAGGGGCACCCGACGTCCGTCCCCTTTCCACTCACTGCATACACACCTTCCTGCCAATTGTTCAGCAGGCTCTGCTTGGTCCAGGACTCTTTGTTGTCGTCTGTACGAATCAACACCCTTCCCAGTTGCCATATGTATGTCTGTCTGTTCACTCTGTGGTGGATAGTTGTCGATCGTCGTGTTGCTCTGTCCGCCTGTCTTCATACCTGGCTGTAGCTGTAGCTGAGCTGAGCTGAGCTGAGCTGAGCCTCCCCGCCGCCGCCGCTCTGTTTCAGCCCGAGTCGCCGCTGCTGACCTCCGAGACTGAGTCCGACTCAGCCCGCGCCTTCATCAACCCCGCGCTGATCGACTCTGACTCCGGCACGGATCCCGGCCCCGGCTCCGACCATGGCTCCTACTCCGACTCGGTCACAGTGAGTCGCTGTGTTCGATCTGAGTCGTTTTGCATGATCTGAGGAGATCCGGCCTGCCGATCTCCTCAGGTCGGCGGGCCGGTGGGTAAATGCAATGAGTGACATTCATTGCATTTATAAATGAGTGTCACTGCAATGGTGATCCGGCCCGCTGTCACGGGTTCGGCAGCACTGCACTGCCGGACGGTGGGCGGTGGCACCCACACTAACTATGCAACATGCCGGGATGACGCTGACACTAACCAACCGTACATGCAGGAAACCGAGACAGACTGCAGGGCCTCGGATACCACAGACTGCTGAGGTGCTGTGAGGACTTGGGCTGTTCAGATGTTATTCACACACGTCGTTAGTTCTAGGCTCAGTGCCTGAGCCCTGTTTGCTGGGTCGGAAAAGCACATCATAGGTGACCGCTCTGTGGTGCAGTTATTGTGGTGGGAGGGGGGAGACCGAGTAACAGCTGTGTCTTGGCAGCAGTTCAACAGGCTGCAGCGCATCATTACGCGTCTTCACACTCACGCGCTCGCAGTCCGGTCAGTTTGGTATAAAACAATGAAACTAATTAATAGAGAGTGGCCGTCATATCTACTGGAAGCTGCGCCGCCCTTCAGCCGAAATCACCATCATTATCATTCATCATCATCATCATTATCATCTTTATCATCATTATCATTATCATCACCATCATCATCATTATAATCATCAATCCATCATCATCATCATCAAATCTCACTCATTCAATCATCATGCATCATCATCATCATCATCCCATCATCATCATCATCCATCATCATCATTGCATCAATATATCATCATCATCATACATCATCATTCATCAATCAAAAATCATAATCATCATCGTCATCATTATCATCATCATCAATTAATTGAAAGATTCATTGGCGTTTCATTCCTCATCTATTTGTTCTCTTCGCACCCATATCGATGATAAAATGTTGCCACTTTAGCCCCATTTCTCGCATACAGCAAACTATCGACCTTACCATACGTTTCGTGGTAAAGATAGCACGTAATGTTTATATTTGTTCGATATCTGTCGCAAACAAGTTGCCAGGTGATCATGCTATTCTTGGTAACGACAGGCGGGTATATCTCGGTGTCATGGGCCTCGATGTGGCGCTATCCTATCTCTGTTCCTCATTATATAGAACTGCGCTGACTGGCGGATTTGTCTCTGTTGACTCTTGGCGCGCCTCGCGGCCCAGAACTGCGATCTGAGGGAGCCGACTATCAAGGTTATCGCGTGATGAGCGCTCCTGTAAACACACCTGTCCACTCTCTCGGAAGTGTGCCCTCCCGGGGGGGGGGCGGAGGGCTGAACCTTGTGGCGGGCCGCTGTCGCAGGGTGACGTGGTGCGATAGGTATCCGTCGGCCCTCTGGGTGCTAAAGTGGACCTGTTGGCTTGGCGCTGGTCGCGCACGTGACGTGTGCGATAGGTATCGTCTGCCCTCTGGGTAGCTAATGGGCCTGTGGCTTGGGCGCTGTTCGCCAGGTGGTGTGTGATAGGTACTCCGTCTGGCCTCTGGGTGCTAGTCGGACCTGGTGGCTGGGCCGTGTCGCCCAGGTGACGTGTGCGATAGGTACTCCGCTGGGCCCTCTGGGTGCTAAGTGGGCTGTGGCTGGGCCGCTGTTCGCAGGTAAACGTGGTGCGATAGGTACACTCCGTTGGCCCTTGGGTGCTAAGTGGGCTGTGGCTGGCGCTGTCGCCAGGTGACGTGTGCGATGGTATTGCCGTTCTTGGCCTCTGGGTGCTAAGTGACCTGATGGCTGGCGGCCTGTCGCCAGGTTGACGTGGGTGCGATGGTACTCTCTGCCCTCTGGTGCTAAGTTGGGCCTGTGGCTGGGCCGCTGTCGCCAGGTGACGTGTGCGATAGGTACTCCGTCTGGCCCTCTGGGTGCTAAGTGGACCTGTGGCTGGGCCGCTGTCGCCAGGTGACGTGTGCGATAGGTACTCCGTCTGGCCCTCTGGGTGCTAAGTGGACCTGTGGCTTGGGCCGCTGTTCGCCAGCGTGAAACGTGTTGCGATAGGTATTCCGTCTGGCCCTCATGGGGGCTAAGTTGGCCTTGGCCTGGGCCTTGTCGCCAAGGTGAACGTGTGCGATAGGTTATCCGTCTGGCATCTGGGTTGCTAAGTGGACTGTGGGCTGGGCCGCTGTCGCCAGGTGACGTGTGCGATAGGTACTCCGTCTGGCCCTCTGGGTGCTAAGTGGGCGGATTCTGGAAGGCATGATAGATATCGCTTCTGGTTTACCAAAGCTGCTGTGTTATTAAGAGACATTTAATCTCAACTTAAAGACTTAGAGGAAACTATCATATTTGAGCCGCTACAAGTGCTATTCGGAGCTAAAGCTGGGGCTAAACAGTCTCAGAAGTAGTAGCAAGGCAAGCCTATTAGATAATTGTTTTCCTAAATGTTCAAGTGTTTCTAGATAAGAAAATATTTATCAATTGATTACTGTTAATGATATTCTGAGAGTGACATGTCCCCATTCGAGATAATCATGTAAGCGATAAGGCTAAAGTCGTTGCTCAGGTCTTACGGTTCGCGTGGCTCCAACAGCCTACCGGAACATACTACACACGTTCTAAAATCCGAGTTTGTTTTGTGGCACTTGCCATTTGCTATCTTCAAACGTTTTTGGGATTGCATTTTGCTCAAAATAGGGACGGTGCACGACCTGTTTAAGTTAAGCCGATTTTGTCGTCAAAACTCGAGTGTAGAGACGTCACCAACTTTGCTTTATCTCGAAAATGCTCGACGAAATTGTTTATTTCTGCTCAGAAGACTGATAACATGGTGTCCAACATAACACGGTTTCCAAACTAATAACACGGTGTCCAAAGTTTCAATTGATAGCTCTTTTTTTAGCTATTTTGAAAGTTCCTCAGGGGACGATATCCCCCTCCCCTCTCCCAGTCAATGGCGAGTTAAACAACGATCACGATAAATCAATTTATAAAAACAAATGTTAAAAGTGGGGTATAGCGTTATTTTACTCAGGTAAGTTAAAGGTCTAATTCATTAAGTATAGCATTTGATTATTGTTTTCAATATTCATGTGAACGTTAGCGTTGGGATTTTTGAATTTCAAAAACTATAAATTCGAAAGCTAAGGTTATACGATGTATATTCATTTCATTGAACTGTTATATTTTCCGTTACATAATTTCCAATCTTGAAACAGGATATTTGTGCTATGGGTGCCTGCTTCTTGTGCCTGTTGATAAAAGCTTCAAAGCTTGAGGTCGAAGTCGATCTCGGAGTCGGAGTCTGAGTCGACTCAGGATGGTCGGAGTCGGAGTCACCTGAAAACCGATCAACTCCGTAGTCCTTCTTCTAAGACTGTTTATCCCCAGCTTTAGTAGCGCTTGTTTATCCCCAACAGCATTAGTAGCGGCTCAAATACGATATTTTCTCTTTAGGCCCAAGTCCCCCTAGTCATTAAGCTGAAATGAAATGTCTCATCACTCGCCATTAGCTGCTATGAGATGGTGTGTTGGTGTGAGGCGCTGTAGACAGTAGCTGTCGAGTAACTCTAAAGAAGCTGTCCGCTGTAAGTTGTTATTCAGCCACAGTACAGCCGCCCGAACTCAGTGCCCTAATAGTGACCCGCGGTGTTATTATAATGATATGACACTTCATTTGGAGCGTGTTATATGAACGTGGCGTCTGGTCACATACGAGGCCATTGAGACCTGCGGTGAGCTGGCCGTGGAGGACGGGGTATGGTGGTGCTCCCGGCCCGTTAGACGGCGTCTGGGGCAGACGTGACGTCTGGAGGGCGCTGTCTGGACTGGACTCTGCAGCGGTGCGTGGGGGTGTCACAGTACGCTGGTGACTGGGCCGTGTCGGAGCAGCCGGCCCGCCTGGGCTGCTGCTGGCCGTGTCGGAGCCTGGGCTGCTGCTGGCTGGGTCCCGGCAGCAGCCGGCCCGCCTGGGCTGCTGCTGGCTGGGTCCCGGCAGCCGGCCCGCCTGGGCTGCGCTGAACGTGTCGTAGCAAGCAGCCGGCCCGGCGGCTGGGCTGCTGCTGCTGGGTCGGAGCCTGGGCTGCTGCTGGCTGGGTCCGGAGCCTGGCTGGCTGGCTGGGTATCCCGGCAGCCGGCCCCCTGGGCTGCCTGCTGGCGTGTTCGGAGCTGGCTGCTGCTGGCTGGGTCGAGCCTGGCTGCTGCGCTTGGGTCAGCAAGCCCTGGGAAGCCTGGGCCTTGCTGCTGGCGGGTCGGAGCCTGGCTGCCTGCTGGGGCTGGGTCGGAAGCCTGGGCTGCTGCTGGCTTGGGTGCCGGCAGCGGCGCCTGGGCTGCTTGCTGGCCGGTTTGGTCGGAGCCTGGGCTGCTGCTGGCTGGGTCCCGGCAAGCACAGCCGGAATCTGCTCCGGCAGTCACAGCGGGAGTCTGCCTGAAACCGATGGTACTCTTGATCGAGCAGGCACTTATTCAATACATGCAATGTTTTTACTCTCACAAACAAATGATGTGTTACAAGTTGAATGAATATTTGTTTTTTAAAGAACATCATAAGCTATCCTCATTGAAACTCGTGGGAAGAGCGCTGGCGCTTCTGTTTTACCTTATCCCGGAAGTGGCACCCCGGGTTCGAGCCGCTTTCGCCGCTCGCTATTTGCTCCTGACTGAGAGGCCTGCGCCGGTGGCAGCGGTCGCACCTCAAGATCAGGTGACGTCAGTGAGCGGGGCGGAACCAATGTCCAGATATGTCGAGCATGTTACAGTGTAGACCATATGTTCCTGTTCCCACTTCATCAACCACCACCCGGATTGACGATCGCCCGCGAATAAAGTCCTTCGCTGAAAACGTAGTGGCAAGTCCCTTTTTAGTGCACTATTCGAATACCCTTCCATTTATCTGGGACGCATGTTTGTTTTCGTCTGCCGAAGTAGTGTTGAAAGGGTATTCTTAAAAACGCCTTGGGTTACAGCGCACCCGTTGTTCAAATGTCAAACCATTTATCCCATCGGTGATGTCTGTCGGTCTACACGCAGTGCAATTATAATGAAACTATGTAATTTCCTCGCCCTGCTGCCGAGGAGAGGGGGCTATAAGTATTGCCATTATATTTCCCCACTGCGTGCACACGACAGACAGATGGCGTCATCGTGACTTCGCTGTCGGCCGCCTTATAATCCAATCAGATCACACTTCACAGAGAACCAGAGGTGGTCCGATTGAAGTGACGAACTATGGTGTACACTGTAAACACTGTTTAACAGTGTAACACTGTGCGTCGTACTTTGCCGCTTCTAAGGGCGTGTTCTGACGGTTCGATTCCCCGCGGGATTCCCAGGGAATTCGATAGAAAAATTGTTATCTACGATGCCTAGCGAAGGTTAACAGGCATATCATGGTAAAGTACATTGCCGAACTGCGGTAGAGTATGGCAGTCCAACTGCCCGCCGGGGATTCCAGGGATTCCCGCAGGGTGTGTGCACGGTCAGAACACGGCCTATATTATGCCGGCTACCAGGACTGGCGCGTTGAGATGGTAGGGCTCAGGGCCTATGCAACAGGCTCTACTTAGCGCGAGTCCTGACCTCGGAAATCCATCCTTTCAAAAGTTTATACTTCATGTATAAAATAGTTGTTTTTAAAACCGACGAAAATATTATCATATTCGATAGACAAGGTTTCCGAAGATCCTCATAGCTTTCGAATGCACACACGCTGCAGAAATTCGCCTCAGCCTGCGAGATCTTGACCGAAAGCAGGTGTTAAACTTAGCTTGGTCCTGTAAATATTGGCATTTGTCAACACAGCATTAACAGTCACTCGATGGTACTCAATACAGAGATGCTGTGCCAGGAGTGGCCATCGCCTCCTGTTGTCTGTCCTTGTCATCGTCACTGCGGTACCGCCTGCTGTCCCTGTGTCCGCCTGCTGTCCCTGTGTCCGTCTGCTGTCCCTGTGTCCGCCTGCTGTCCCTGTGTCCGTCTGCTGTCCCTGTGTCCGCCTGCTGTCCCTGTGTCCGCCTGCCGCTGTGTGTCGCTTACCTACCGCCGTGTGTCCCCCCTCTCGACAGCCGGGTCGCTAACGGGCCTCTCACCTCCACAGCGAGCCGGCTGTGCCGCCTGCATCGTGTCTCGTACCGTCCCTGCCCTGCTATGATCCCTGCTCGTGCCATGTTCAGCCTGTACCGGGGTGTCGCTGGGGAGTGTCCTGCTTTGGTCTGTCAGCGGCGCGCCTGGGTATGCTGGCGGCATGTCCGTGTGTCCTCCAGACTGCCTGTGGCATGGCATGAGGCCGGCCGGCCGACCGCCGCACGTCCCGGGGAGGCCGGCAGGCGGTGTGTTATAGCTGGTATGTGTGTGTGTGCAGACCGGCTACGGCAGCTTTGGTCGGCCGGCTGGTGCCGCTGGGGCTGTCCGTACTCTGCTGGACACCGCGGGGGACGACGAGCGGCAGCCGCTGCTCAGCTCACAGGTGAGACAGGCCACAGATGGGGAGACAGGGGAGATGGTGAGACAAGTAAGATGGTGAGACAGGGGAGATGGTGAGACAGGGGAGATGGGGAGACAGGCCGCAGATGGTGAGACAGGGGAGATGGTGAGACAGGGCAGGTGGTGAGACAGGCCGCAGATGGGGAGACAGGGCGCAGATGGTGAGACAGGCCGCAGATGGTGAGGCAGGGGAGATGGTGAGACAGGGCGCAGATGGTGAGGCAGGGCACGGGGCATGTCCGCCCCTGTAGCTCAGTGGGAGAGCGCTGGACTTCTGACCTATCCTGGTAGTGGCAACGGACCGGGTTCGAGTCGCTTCGGCCTCGCTAATTTGCCGCGCTGACTGGGATGGTCCTGCGGCGGTGGCAGCGGTCGCACTCTGAGGCCAGGTGGACGTCAGTGAGCGGGGCGGACCGTGTCCAGGTATGTCGGGCACGTACAACTTTCGTCTCTAAATTCTGCCGACCAACAGAAATTGTGAGATGGGGTGGTGAGGTCAGAACGGGAATGTGCGCATCAAGCTCTGCTTAGCACGGGTTCTGACCTCGAAAATCTATCCATACAAAATCCATACAAAAACATTCCGACTAAATTTATAAAAACGCAGATGGTGAGACCGGGCAGATGTTGAGACAAGGCAGATGGTGAAACAGGGCAAACAGATGAGATTGCTGCTGGTGAGACATGAAAGACATTAACTTGTGAGGCAGGTGAGATGGTGAGATCAAAGGCGGTGAGACAGGTGAGATGGTGAGACCGTGAGACAGGTGAGACGGGTGAGATCGTGATACGGTGATACAGGTGAGATAAGTCGGCGTCAGTAGTCGTCTGGTTTATGAGCCGAGGTGTGGTGAGAGACCGGTACTCACTGCCTCTGGTCCCCAGTCGGACGGCGGTCCCCAGTCAGTATGACATTACCAGTGCCTCTGGTCCCCAGTCGGAACGGCGGTCCCAGTCAGTATGACATTACCAGTGCCGATCTGGTCCCAGTCGGACGGCGGTCCCCCAGTCAGTATGACATTACCGTCCTTGGTCCCAGTTCGGACGGCCGGTCCCAGCTCAGTATGACATTACCAGTGCCTTCTGGTCCCACAGCTCGGACCGGAAGGTCCCACATACGTATGACAATCTACCAATTGCCTCTGGCTCCCAGTCTGGACGGCGGTCCCCGCAGTCAGTATGACATAACCAGTGCCTCTGGTCCAGTCGGGGCGACGGCGGTGCCCAGGTCAGTAGTGACATTACCTAGTGCCTCTGACCCTCAGTCGGACGCGGTCCACAGTCAGTAGTGCGACATACCAGTGCCATCTGGTCCCCAGTCCTGGACGGCCGGTCGCCGCTATCAGTCTGACATTACCTAGTGGCCTCTGGTCCCTAGTCGGACGGTGCGGTCCAGGTCAGTATGACTTACGAGTGCCTCTGGTGAGGTCGGAACGGGGTGCCAGGTCAGTATGACATTACCAGTCCTCTGGTCCCAAGTCAGTATGACATTACCGAGTGCTCTGTCCCAGTCAGTATGAGCATTACTCACAGTTGCCTCTGGTCCCCAGTCGGACGGCGCGTCCCCAGTACAGTATGACATTCGCAGTGCCTCCTGGTCCCCAGTCCAGTAATGACATTACTCAGTGCCGTCTGGTCCCCAGTCAGTAGAATTACAAGTTGCCTACTGGCATCCCGCAGTGCAGTATGACATCGTAACCAGTGCCTCTCGGTCGCCCAGTTCGTATGGACATTACTAGTGCCTCTGGTCCCCAAGTCGGGGACGGCGGTCCCCAGTCAAGTAAATGACTATTACCAGGAGTGCCTGCTGGGTCCTCAGCAGTATGACATTTTCCAGTTGCCTCTGGTCCCCATCCAGTATGACATTACCAGTGCCTCTGGTCTCCCAGTCCAGTATGACATTGACCAAGTGCCCTCTGTCCCCAGTCAGTATGACATTACAATGTAGCCTCTGGTCGCCCAGTCAGTTGACATTACCAGTGCCTCTGGTCCCAGTCAGTATGACATTAACCAGTGCCCTCTGATCCCAGTCAGGTATGACAGTGTACCAGTGTCCCCCCAGCCCCCTCTGGTCCCCAGTCAGTATGACATTAACCGAGTGCCTCTGGTCCCTCATGTCAGGTATGACATTTACTAGTGCCTCTGTGTCCCCTTCAGTCAGTACTGACATTACCTAGTTGGCCGTCTGGTCCACCAGTTCAGTATGACATCCCAGTGCTCTGGTCCCCGAGTCAGTATTGACATTTACCAGTGGCCCCTGCTGGTCCCCCAGTCGTATGACATTACCAGTGCCGTCTGGTCCCAGTCAGTAGATGGACATTCCGAGTCGCCTTGCTGGCCCACAGTCAGGTATGACATTACCAGTGCCTCTGGTCCCAGTCCAGTACTGTAATTACCACAGCAGTGCCTCTGGTCGCCGCAGTCGGTCGGCGGTCCCCAGTCAGATATGACATTAACCAAGTGGCTCTGGGTCTCCCAGTGCAGTTATGACATTACCCAGTCCTCTGGTCCAGTCATATGACATTACCAAGTGGCGCAATCGTGGGTCCCATACAACCGGGTCTCAGTGTAATTGTATGACTATGTAACTAGGTATGCCTCCGTGGGCGAGAGAGGCAGGGTTAGATGTCCGATACCCCTGACCTGGGGACTCCGTAGAGGCCACTGTCATGGTAACTCCCGTATAACTGAACTCTGGGGGCCAGGTCAGGTATGAACAGCCAGATGTCACCTGGAGGTAATGTCAGATTGAACCGCCTCTGTGTACCCCAGGTCAGTAGTGACGAGTATAGAACGGTCGACTAGTAGCCCTTGTGGTCTGGATCCCACAGGCACTCAGTAGTAATGCTCAGTATGTAATGTAGAGTGACCTAAAGCAGGTGCGACTCGGTAATCATGGTCCGAAATAAGCAGGGAGCTGCGATCGATGACTGACGTGTGTGGAGACACCATGATGGCAGCGCGAGTACGCCGCCTACTGATCTGGTTCCTGGTCCAATCAGGTTCACGTCATGACATCTCGTGACAGCCTTGGGGATCAAGGCACTGGTTAATCTGTAGTTCACAATTCCCAGACTGGACTGTGGGCAAGTCCAGGCCTCGCGATGCCGACGGACTGTGAGGTGGAACTACCACTCGCCAGTACGTGGCCATCTCGCTAATCGGTCCAGTAATAGCACTGAGTTATCAACTTGGAGACCCGACCAGAGGCCAGTAGGGACCATGTCAATAACTGGACTTCCTCGAGTGATGTCAGCAGGATCAAGATACACTGGTGAGAGGTAATATTACCGTACCATAGGAAACGCTACGTTTGCCGGGGATCCTCGAAGAATCCCGAGGCATGCAGGTATATTGTCATACAGTAGTGCTGGACAGTGATCTGGGGAGCCAACAGAGGCAGCTGGTAAACCTCAGTGCCTCATTACTGGGTTCAACCCATGATCAGTAATTGATGGCCCCACGGCCCATGACGGACCATTACTCGCTGGGCCTGAGAGCCAGGTAGGCCTCACCAGTTCGTTCAGGGTCTGGTGCCCTCACATGTACAGTGAATGTGCTGCGCATTCCAGCTTCTAGCCACGCCTGATCAGGGGTACTCGGGTAGGTCAACGTGAATTGTTGCTAATAGTCCATGTGCAAGAGGCGAAGATCTGGTCCATATGTGACCTTCAGGTGGAAGTGACATCTGACCACGAGTAGGCACTGGTGACCCAGCGTCATACTGTACTGGGGGGGAACCAGAGCACTGGTAATCGGTGGTATCATACGATCCAAGCTCCTAGTACATTGAGGCAGTACCCACTGTGGCCTGCTTGGTCCCCAGTCAGTATGGTAGCCTGTAGAGCAGCTGCACCGAGACGCGTCACGAGTGCTGACATGGAACATTACCAAACAGTTCAGTCCCTAGCATTGTGCCGTAAGATTTGAGTTTTCCAAAGAAAGTGTGGAAATCTGGAATTGTATGCTTAAAGTGGTCTTGACAGGTGGTCTTGAGTTTCAGTGATGCTCTTTACATATTCAAAGGTTGTCGATGTGTTAACTGAGGATTAAAGATACAGCACATTTTGTTGCATTTTCCTTTTTTTGTGTTTTACATATTTCAAATATTTTTTTAACGAAATGAGTGTGCTTTACAAAAGTCTCTGTTCATATTTTGTAATGACCCCAAACCGCTAAATTGTTGCCGGGTTTTGTGATTGTAAATCGTGGCCTAGTTTTGTTCATGTAACATATGAGAGCTCGCAGAATGCCGGTTGCTTGGTGGGTGGGTGGGTGGGTGGTTACTCTCAGAGAAGTGATGGCTCTGGTGCAGCCAGTGAGCCAGCTGGTCGGGGTGGGGTCGGGAGGGTGCCCCCTCCCCCCACACGCGCGTGTGTCGCTGGGTCAGAGTTCACAGGGTGGTCGTGTGAATGGCAGGCGGCAGATAGCCGCCGCCGGGGCCTCCGACTGGGATGTTTCCGGGCTGCTGCTGTGAGAACACGGTAGCAGTGACGCACTACTAGGAATCACGCGAGGCGTAACGTAAACACGAAACCCAATTCAGGTCAAGATCGAGCTGATCTTGGTCAGTCATGATGATTTGTAAAACTGCGTCGTATGACTTTGATGTCTAGATAACTTTTTTATACTGCGTCAGGAATACAGAAGCAGTTATGTAATTCATTCGTCGAAACTTTGAAAACTTCTCCATTTTTGTTTTTCAGTTACATGTTTATATCAGCAAACGTTCAGCAACGCCGCACTTTCAATTGTAATGCATAATTGATCTCCAAGTAATTAAATGGGTTTTATTTCAAGTGCTGAGTTTGTCTGATTATGCTATATTTTGTAATAGTATCGTTCAAAAACTGCCACCTCGGACACACTCAACTTGTAAGTAGACTAGTTAACTTGTATGACAACAGGCTGCTAAGATTTCCCGTTAGTATTATCAATAACTGTAATGTTTATTGGCGGTCCGCGGTAGTAGTCGGATTTAGTCTATTTTTAGATAGCTTTCTGGTCGCCGTAGTCGTGAAGTTCCTGATCAAACTGGGTCCGTGGAGACCCCTTCATCATCAGACGGGGCCTCGTCTGCTGGTGTCTGTCTGACGCAGCTGATGTCTCAGCAGCCCTGCAGTCGACGGTAGCACTAGGCAGAGTGTAGTGTCAACTGTCAGCAGCCCTGCGCAGTGCGCTACTCTGAGAAGTAGAGCGCCGTAGTGCAGCACGCTTGCAGTAACGATACTGGTAGTAGAGGCCGCAGTGTCTCACTGGTAGTGATGTAGACGGGGTAGTAGACCGCAGTGTCTTAGCAGCCGTACGTTAGCTGATGTAGAATATGGGGCCCAGCGTAGTGCCGCAGCGGCCCTGCAGCCTACAGTGAATGGTGTGGTAGCATGCAGTGTCAGTAAGTAGTACTGATCTGCTCGTAGCGTATGTGCACGCCGTTACATGCTGCCTACCCCTGGTAGTGGCGTTACCGCTGCATGACTCGTATAATCATCGTCGAGCCATTTCCCAGACTCGCTAAAGTAGCTAGTCACTAAACCCTGTGTGCGTTACTCACTTCCGGCCAGTGTTCTCTGTTCATTCAGCATACTGTCTCTTGCCTTTCTGCACTTTAACATCGGAGATAATTTGCCTTTTGCGAGGCGTTGATGTGATGTATCTTATTATTCGAACTGAAGGAATGGTGCTTAAACATTGGGATTGTTCTTGCTAGCTTAAAGTTGGTTCATAATGGATTAATGATTTCTCGTTTTAAATCAGTTCAATTAGGCAAATATAAATGTTTGCTTAGCGTACATGAGCGCGTGCACAAGTGGGTGTGCATGGCTACTGATTTCCTTTTTTCACATTTCATCAAACCTTTCTGCCTTGTGTATATTTTAACATATCGATAATGGCATTCGTGGGTTTGTACATACATACGTCTTCTATGCTCATTGGGTATCTCTAAAATTTACAATTTTCCCTGTGGGTTTTGCAAGTTTACCAGGACTGCCTCACCGGATAATCAAACAAATGCCGAAGGAATGATATTTGCATCCTCACTGCAGCAAGGTTTTATTTAAAGATAAAAAGGGATGAAATTGCCGAAAGGAGACTGAATCTGATTTTAGACTAAACAATGAAAGTCCGTCCCGCTCCCGTCCCGCTCCCGTCCCGCTCCCGTCCCGCTCCCGTCCCGCTCCTGTCCCGCTCCTGTCCCGTTCCCGTCCCGTTCCCGTTCCCGTCCCGTTCCCGTCCCGTTCCCGTTCCCGTCCCGTTCCCGTCCCGTTCCCGTCCCGTTCCCGTCCCGTTACCGTCCCGTTCCCGTTCCCGTCCCGCTCTCTTCCCGCTCCCGTCCCGTACCCGTCCCCGTTGCCGTCTCCCGTCCAGTCCCGTTCTGTAGAAGTGAGGATAACAAGTATGATTCCTTCGGTATTTGTTTGTTTATCCGGTGAGCCAGCTAGGTAAACTTGCAAAAACCACAGGAAAGCTATTTTAGTTGTACCCTAATGCTCGTTTCATGTTCCCTATTGCGAGCGTACACCTATATGTGTGAATGAGTTTTGTATGACCTTGTTGATAGCTACGTTCTCACCTCTAGGCGAGTGTGGTGTTTTAATGTTTGTCGATGAATCTGGTATGTCATTGTTGACCGTAGTGGCCCTGCCTATAGGCGAGTGGAGGCGTCTCCTGTGGGACGCCTTGCACTTCGTCGGCGAGCTGAAACAGAGGTTCGTTTTATATGAAATTGTTGCCTTTGAGCTAAAACATTGCGTGAAAATAGTACCTTGTGTGTGACCTAGATATAAAAAGCAGTTATGATACAATACATATTAATGCTCTAGGCAGTGCATAATTTTTTATCGCTTTTCAGTCCACTTCTCAGACGACTTTCATTAAAAAAGCAGCTGCTTGCGCCTGCTACGTCATGATTTGGACTTGTGGGCTCTGTATAGCCTACTAGCTGCTGCGCCCTTTAACCTAAATCATCATCGTCATTATGATTTGACTTGATTGTGTTATTAGCTTATTAATTGTCCTTGTTTACGAGTAGGGTTTATCTGTATATTAGGATGTTTTTTTGTTGATGAAATACATTCATAGTATTTATTTACGTATCCATTTTCCTGGTATGCATTTTCATGAGATACATGTTTTTACCACATATTAAACCGCATGTTGTTAACTGAATCAGTAAGCTGGTCGTCGCTTTTCGAGGCTGTTGTGATTGCCATTGAAGAAACGAGATAAGCAAACATCTATGCACAGCGGTTATAAGTAAGAAGCTAGGATAATGTTAGAAGACACAATCTCACCGCGTTGTGTCAGTCCCGTGTCTGTCAACCAATGAAAACGCGGTCTGTCAACCAGACCGCGTGGCTACCTAGTCTCTTCATATTTCTGCCATGCTCTGACCCGACCTCGCCCTGACCTCTGACCTGTGTCTGACCCGTGTCTGACCCGTGTCTGACCCGTGTCCGACCCGTGTCCGGCCCGTGTCCGGCCCGTGTCCGACCCGTGTCCGACCCGTGTCCGACCCGTGTCTGACCCGTGTCTGACCCGTGTCTGACCCGTGTCCGACCCGTGTCCGACCCGTGTCTGACCCGTGTCTGACCCGTGTCTGACCTGTGTCTGACCTATGTCTGACCTATGTCTGACCTATGTCTGACCTATGTCTGACCTATGTGTGACCCGTGTCTGACCTGTGTCTGACCCGTGTCTGACCTGCGTCTGACCTGCGTCTGACCCGTGTCTGACCTGTGCCTGACCCGTGTCTGACCCGTGTTTTGCAGCATGACGTCGCGGCAGGTGGCGCCTCTGGCGGTGGCCCGGCCAAACAGCAGGGTTCT
>VOPJ01003686.1:0-16627 GCA_014673585.1 Semibalanus balanoides
GGCAGGTGGCAGTGGTCGCGTTTAAGGTCAGGTGACGTCAGCGAGCGGGGCGGACCGTGTCCAGGTAAGTCGGGCACGTACAACTTTCGTCTCTGAATTCTGCCGGACAACAGGAATTGTGCGATGGGCTGGTGAGGTCAGGACCAGCGCAACATGCTCTGCTTAGCGCGGGTCCTGACCTCGGGAAGCCATCCATTCAAAACATTCGGACTAAATTAAGAAAAAAAACATTACCCAGCCTTTAAAAACGTTTGCAGTCGAATCCCACTCTGTATTTATAATAACACACAATTTAATCAGGCAATAAGTATCCAAATATCGCAAATCTCGCATTTTTCGCACCATAACTAAGGTCAGGTCGATCTTGTGGCATCAGTTATAAGTGAATAAGAAACTATGCAAATACGATTTTTACAGAATGCGCATGAAAAAAGACGCATTTTTTGTTTAGGATCATGTCATTATAGCTTATTATTGATGAACTAGTTACAATTTTGTCTCTTAATCTCTATAAGGTCATCTGAGGACTCCTCGCCTTATGTCTTCAACTTTGGTATAATAGTTTGTGTTTGAATGAGGGTAGGGATGTAAGACTGACACTTCTGTGTTTATCAAGGCGAGACGTTATACTTACAACTTGACAATCGATATTTAGTACCTTCTTCCCTAACAGTTTTACTCCCTCCTGCAAAGCAAATACATTTTCTATCAACGTTTTGAGAAACAATGTTCTAGTGACGGTGTGTCATGCTACTTTTAACCCTCGCCCCGGTGGGGATCATTTTGACCCCCCTGAGGTTGTACCAGAATCGCGGAAAAACGGCGGCGCGCAGCGCCACAACATTTTGTAAAGCTGTTTGAACATCAATTGCCCAACTTTGTAGGAAAATTTGACTTCGGATCATCACAGGTCAGGTCACCAGGTCACGTCAAGTGATCTTGCATTCAAAATGTGTTTGTGATCGTGCCAAAGCCACAGTTTTTGTCCGAAAAATTGAAACTTGCAGGATTTCATTACATCATAAGTACCTACAATTGGTATATCTAAGATTATTTGCATCGGTGACCTAAGGTCAGGTCAATTTCCTGACCTCACCATTATAAGTGAAAACGAAAATAAAGAAATGCTTCCTATTCAGAAAAAAAAACATAGGATCAGGCTAATTCTTCCAGATTTATGTTATTTTAGCTCATTATTGACGACCAAGGTGAAATTGTTGCTCAGTGATCGCTACAAGGTCATCTGAGGTCATCTGAGGTCATCAGCAATGATTTGCTAATAACTCTTGATATAAAAGAAATAGAGACGAACGGATAATCACCATGGTGTTCGTCTTGTCTGGCCGCGTTGCCCCATTTGCAACATTACCTACCTGGGTCACCAATAACCTTGACCTGAGATCAACTTTGGAAATCAGCCTTACCAGGTCACCTAGTATTTATTTGAAAGCGCCTCGACGAGACAAACATGATGGTGTTAAAATAATTGCTCTATCGTTTTAAGACAAACATTTAATCAGGAAAACATATTATGTCAAAACTGGATTTTTGACCTTAGATGACCTCGGGAGCCAAAACTATTGATCTGAGCTCAATTTAGAGGACACCTAGTGCGATCTCATTTTTGATGAGCTTTCGATTGCCTTTAACCGTTAGGTCCTATTTATCATAGTTCACGAGATATATAGGGTTGTTCGAAGCGAAGTCCAAAAACTGTGAAATTTGACCTTTGATGACCTCTGGCGACCTCAATATTGACGTTAGCTGAAAAGGGTTTCTTTAACTTCGAATGTTCATGTTGAAAGCTTTGTAACGTTTTTTTTTCTCGCGTCTTTCTATCTCTTTCGTTTTCGAGTTAGAAGTGGGGTCATTTTGACCCTCCACCATAACGAAGTTGTCTCGGAGGCCCACCAGGGCGCGGGTTAAAGGAAAAACGATACTTGTTTGACATATTGTAGAAAATATATTCTTGAAACAAATTGCAAACAGAAGTAAAAGAAAGTAAAAGAAAATCTGTTTTAAATTACTATCCCAGATTTTCGAATTTATGGGGTTTCGACATAAAAAATCAAATAAACCAAATTTTGCATCGTTCACAAAACGGTTGTTTTAAAGATAATACAAAAAGGAATATATTGAAGAGTACTTAGTATTGACGATACATAAGCCAAATCGTAAGGCTCTGTATTTTTGCCTCGCTTATGTATTACAAATTCATGAGATCCATTTTTGGGTTTCTTGTTAACGTTAACTTACTAGTAACAGTAAATGCCACCATTTTTTCTGAGACAAAACTGGTGTAAAAATATACCTTGTTTATTTAAAATTTAAATTAACTAATATAATATTTTGACTATATATGACATAGTCTTGACCTTATATGGCGTCAGGCTGTGCAAACAAGCTGCCCCTATCGAATAATACGTGTAAGATAACCCATAAAACTTGTGTCGCATGACTTTTGTAGACTTCTTGCCAGCAGTGACCTTTTATGGCCTGATCTTGGCCTCGACTTTTGCTTAAAGTTTCGGTTTCGCTTTTTCAGGAGTTTTGTTATACCTTTAAGGAGAGTACCTTGTGTGATGTGAGTCACAATCTTAAGCTTGGAATGGAAAATATGGCTCCAAAACTCAAATATCCAAGTTTTGACCTTTGACCTGACCATGACCTGACCTGATACACTAAAATCCAAATTTTAAGCTTTTGTAAGATTCAGCTCGTTGAGGCCTTTCGATCTCCGCCTTATGAGTCTCGCTACGGTCATTGGTTTGGAAGAAAGCAAGTGGGTGCTACTTTTAGCACCCCCAGCGGGTCGCGTATAGCAAAATACCTCAGTCGGGGCCGGGTTAACATATGATTTTGGATAACCTTGACATGAGGACAAATGGTGAATGCCACCTAAACACAACGTGATCTATATGATTCGAAAAGCATTGGCATGATAGGCCTGATACAGTTTCATCATAGTTTCTTATTGATAAGATAACAATTTTTTTTCGTTTATTTGCTTATATTGTTTTATATTGATAACCCGCGCCCTGGTGGGCCTCCGAAACAACTTCGCCATGATGGGGAGGTCAAAATGACCCTCGTCTAAATCAAAAACAGAAAGAGATAGAAAGACGCAGTAAAAACGTTCGAATGTTCTCGAAATGGACATTCGAAGTTACATTTTTTTTAACCTAGTCTAATATGAAGGTCACCAGAGGTCATCAAAGGTCAAATTTGATATTTTTTGGACTTCGCTTCGAACAAACCCCAAATATCTCGTTAACTATGAAAGCTAGGAACAAACGTTAAATAGCAACCGAAAGCTCATTCAAATTTCAATCGCACTATAATCCTAAAATTTGAGCTCAGATCAATAGCTTAGGCTTCAGAGGTCATCAAAGGCCAAAATTGCATTTTTTGATAAAACTTGTTTTCCTTGATAGCCTTTTCTCTAAAAACAATAGAGCGACAATTTTAACACCATCGTGTTTGTCTTGTCGAGGCGCTTTTGAACACATATATGGTGACCAGGTCATTTTCAAAATTTGACTTCAGGTCAAGGTCATTTAGTGACCCAGGTAGGTCATGTTGCATATTGGGTGACGCGGCCAGGCGAGCCGAACAGAGTGGTATCACTTACTCGTCTCTATCTATATTATATCAAGAGTTATTAGCAAATAATTGCTGATGACCTCAGATGACCTCAGATGATCTTGTAGAGATTACTGAGCAAGTATTGTTCCTTTGTCATTCAGACTGAGCTAAAATAACATGATTATGACAAAATAAACTTGATCCAATGCATATTTTTTAAAAGGAGGTATTTGTCTATTTTCTCGTTCACTTATAAAGGGAAGGTCAGGAAATTGACCTGACCTTAGGTCACCGATGAAAAAATCCACGGTACAGCAATTATAGGTACTAATCATCTAATGGAATCCTGCCAGTTTCAAATCTCTCGGACAAAACTGTGGCTTTGACACGATCGCAAGCATTTTGCAAGGCAAGGTCACTTGACGTTACTTGGTGACCTGACCTGAGATGACCTAAGGTCAATTTTGGACAAAGTGCGTGCAATCGATGTTCAAACATCTGTGTAGAATTTAGCGACGCTGGCGCGCTCGCTGTCCTCCGCTATTCTGGAAAAATCAAGGGCGTCAAATGACCCCCCCAGTGGGGGCGGGTTAACCGTGCGACTTGCAGGGGGTTCGCTGCCGAGCACGAACTGCAGAGGGAGTGATTTCCGCGCCCCCGTGAGATCTCGAAAAAACTACGCAACGAGCGGATCTATAGCAGAAACGTCATTAGTTGTCTCTATGACAAGTCTATCGAAAGTATTGTCACTCTTTTCTTGGATCAGGTCGCAATTGAGGTCACTCCAGTGGTCACCAAAGGTCAGTTTCTCGGTTTTATGACTCTTTCCAGAAACCCCATTATCTCGAATTATGATAGCTAGGAGCAAACACTTGGAAACAATAGATAGCTATGAAATTTGCATATGCGCATGAATGTCCTAGAAATTAAGCTTAGAATCAATAGCTTCGGCTTACAGAGAGTTATCCATGAAAGCGTCACGAGATTATATTTCTTAGCAAAAACAGTTTTCGTGAATAACATTTCATCTAAAAAGATAGAAAGATAATTTTTGACGCCATCGTGTTTTGTCTTAGGCGGGGCGCTTGTGAAAAATATGCAGTGGTGGACCTGGTAAGATCAACTTCAAATTGCGGCTCCAAGGTCAAGGTCATTTGGTGACCCAAGGGTAGTTTTCAATATGTGCGATATGGGGCAACGCGCAATAGACAACGACGAACACATGTGGTGTCACTTATCGTCTCTATCTCCTTTCTATCAAGAGTTATTAGCAATAATTCTGATGAACTCAGATGACCTTCAGATGACCTTGTAGAAGTCACTGAGCACAATAATGCACGCTTGATCAAATCCAGAATGAGCTAAAATAACATGATTCTAAAAGAATCTGCCTCAGATCCAATGCTCATAGTTTCTGAGAAGAAGCATTTGTTTATTTTCCCATTCACTTATAATGGGAAGGGGTCAAGAAATTGACCTGACTTTTTTGTTACCGAAATACGAAAATCGCGAGGAGTATAAGAATTGTAGGTACGATATTCTTATAAATCCTTCCCAGTTCAAACATTTCGGGGAAAAGACTGGCTTTGGCTAACGAACACAAACATTTTTTAAGGTAAGGTTACTTGACATTGAACTTGTGACCTGAGCTGAGATGACTCAAGTCGCAAACTTCTTCCAAAGTGGGGGTTATTGAGCCCAATCAGGGTGGTACGAAACTTGGCGTACGCCTGCGCGCAGCCGTTTTTTCGCTACTCCTTAAAAACCTGAGGGGGGGGGGGGCGAAATCAACCTTCCCCCTGCAGTGCGCGGGTTAAAGAAAGCGTCCTAAAAAACGACTTTTTACCTTTGGTGATAGCTGAAGCCTAAGCAATTGATCTGAGATAAAATTTGAGTACAGCTCAGTTATCACATTTCGCAAGAGCTTCGTATAATATTCGTTTGTTTCCGATATATTGATGGATTTCTGGGGGGCAAAGTCATCCAAGGGGAAAATCGGACATTCGATGACCTCTGGTGGCCTGAATACCTGATAAAAAATGACAAGAACACTGTCGACACTTTATTTGACGAGCTGTCTAAAGCCATTTTTATATTTTCGCCCGACGAGCTCCCGAAAGAAACTAAGTTCGATGGGCATACACATTATCCCCCTTCCCGACATAGTCGTAGGAACAAGAGGCTGGCATTTTATGAAAAATGAGGGGGCATGGCCCCTCATTTTCGACCATTGTGTGTTGCTAAAATCTGTTCTTGTACTTGGTGATAAATGTTGTTGATGGCAAAAGATTCGCCAAGACGAGAAGATACCAAATCTGCAAAGAAATATTTCATATGTTGGGTCTCTCTCAAGACGAGATCAAAGTTTCACTGACCCCCACTTTTCGTTACGTTCATACGTCTCTGCTTCTTGACAAGGCAAATGTGGCGCCGAGTAGCAGCACTTTGAATTTCCAGGGAAGTTAAGCCATGTGTTAACGAAATAAAATCTGATAATCTTTTATAGCCGTGACATCTTTGGGATTCGGCATCCAAATCAAATGCTTCCGTTCTGCCTCCACCCCTGGTAGAAGACTGTCACCTGCTTAAACAGGCCACCACTCTGACACGTCCGTGACGTCACTCCCGTGTCACATGACGTCACTCCCGTGTCACGTCTCTCTTAGCCGTGACCTGACAGACACTCTCTCCTCCTCCGCACTCACTCCCTCTCTAACACTCTCCTCGAGCCGCAGAGAAACGCACCGCGACACAGCGACAGCGTGACGTCACGGCGGCAGCGCGCCATCAGGTCGTGACGTCACGGCGGCAGCGCGACATCAGGTCGTGACGTCAGATCGTGACGTCATTGCGTGACTGGTGACATCGCACGCCGAGCTGGGCCGGGTTTAAAACCGCCGCTCGCCGCAGGCTCAGCACAGACAGATCAAAGGAGCCGACAGAAAGGATCAAAGCAGCCGACAGAAAGGATCAAAGCAGCCGACAGGAAGGATCAAAGCAGCCGACAGGAAGGATCAAAGCAGCCGACAGGAAGGATCAAAGGAGCCGACAGTGAAGATCAAAGGAGCCGACAGTGAAGATCAAAGGAAGCCGACAGTGAGGATCAAAGGAAGCCGACGCAAAGTGTGTTAAAGTGTCGTGTGTCAGCGCTACAAGAGGGGAGCAGGTGTGAGTTGAACGCTGTGCATTGCCGCAGGCGGTGCTTGTCCTCTGACCTGCGAGGGCAACATAGCCCCGGGCGGATAAATTCTAACCTCTAAGGCATCACAGAACGGAAGAGGCAGAGAGTTGGTGGCGTGTTGTGATCGGAACTTAGCATCGTGGCATGTGCTAAGATGCAGGGACAGAGAATGAAGGTAAGCTGGTCGATGGCCACAGTCTGGGAGATATGTGCTTAGATCAGAAATGTGGTGTACCGACAGGGTATATGGCAAGGAACCACTCCTCGGCAAGTTGTTTGCTATTTTTGTTTTGCTCAGATCTTTTTAATGTAGGTTTGTCGAGGCGAGAAGTGTCTAACTCTGTAAATACCTCTCGCATGGGGGCTGACTTTCTGTCATGACGAGCTCACAATTTTAATGTCCCTTAACCAACTTTTTGTGGCGTTCCTATATCCTAAATGGACCTACCTATCCTATGTAAAATAAAAAATAGCACTGTACTCGCACTGTGTGCTTTGTACAGTGACATGGCCACGGGGGGAGGGGAAAGCGGGGAAATACCCCCAAACAGGGGCGGATTCAAGTTGGTGCGGGGGGGGGGGCAATCAGGCTATGCTACCCGAAACGTGTTAAATCAGAGCAAAACTGACACATTTCCTTATATAAAAGCAAAAATAAACAAGTTTTACAAAGACAAGTTTGTATTAAATCCGCTATCAATGCATAAGAAAGCGGCAAGGGCGTGGGGAGTACTTTCTAGTTGGGGGCGAGCTTTTGGCGGACCTGAGGAAGCAAAAATGATAGCTAAAAAGCGATATATCGCTGTGGTCACCACCCATTATATCGCCAACAGGATTTATCGCCATATATCGCTACCCGTTCACCCAATACATCGGAATCTATCCCCGATATATCGCCACCCGTTATGGATGCGTCAATGCCGGCGACCGCCTTGATCCGGAATTTCGTTGATGACCACTTTCTCTTTTTCGACCCCTGGCCGACTCCTTCTCTGCTGAACGTCAGGGGAGCAGAGTCGATATCATGCATATATAAACTGACGCGTTAGTTGCTTAAAAAACAAACACCGTGACCTACCCCCATGCCAAAAAGACTGAATGTTATTTACTCTGTGGCATTTAGTAATATTTAATTTACCTCCAAAAAGCATTACAACATTGTGACCATGAGTATTTCATCTATGGATTATAAATATTTGTCATCCATGATTTCATCTACCGAGATTGTGAAAAGAAATAGCTCTATTAACGTTACGACAAAGAAACATATCCTAAGCCAGGTGTGCGCTGTTTTTAGCAGTGTTTCCATGCTACGATGGTTAAAGGTGCGGTGCCACTGTTTAGATGGAAAGATGCAAAACTAGATTCAAATTCATTGCAGTTTAATTTTCTGTATTTTAATTTTCGATTAAAGCTACACCTTTGTTCTACAAAACATAGGCGAACTTTCGTAGACGTTGCTCTAATTCAGAGTTAACCCGCGCCCGGGCAAGCCTCCGAGACAACTTCGCCATGGTGGGGGGGGGGGTCAAAATGACCCCCGTCTAACTCGAAAACGAAAAGAGATAAAAAGACGCAGAAAGAAAGTTTGAAAGCTCTTAACGTGCACATTCGAAGTTACAGAGACCATTTTTAGCTAAGGTCAATATTGAGGTCACCAGAGGTCATCAAAGGTCAAATTTCACATTTTTGGGACTTCGCTTCGAACAACCCCGTATATCACGTGAACTATGATAGCTAGGAACAAACAAAAAAAGCAATCGAAAGCTTACTAAATTTATAACCGCATTGGGTATTTTCAAAATTTAGCTCAGACCAATAGTTTAGTCTCCAGAGGTCATCAAAGGTCAAAAATGCAGTTTTTGATTGATTTTGTTTTCCTTAATTACTTTTTATCCAATAATGATAAAGCAATGAATTTAACAACATCGTGTTCTTCTCGACAAGGCGCTTTGCAAAATATACATGGTGACCTTTCAAGTTCAATTTCAAAATTTGACCTCAGGTCAAGGTCATTTGGTGACCTGGGTAGGTCATGTTGCATATGGTTCGATGCGGCCAGATGTGACAACACAGTGGTGTCATCGATGTCTTTATTCTTGTCTATCAAAAGTTTTATTAAATAATTGTTGATGACTTCAGCATGACCTCCAAATTGACCTTAAGAGATCAAATGAACAACCAGACTGCACCTTGATCATCAGAAAGAGCCCCAAAAAAACATGTTCTGAAAGATTAGCCTGATCCGTCGTATATTTTTCCTGAATTGGAAGCATTTGTTTATTTTTCTCCATTCACTTATAATGGGAGTTCAGAAAATTGGGACTTGACTTAGGTCACCGATACAAAAAAACTCCAAAGATAAAAAGTTGTAGGTATTTATATTCTTAATGAATTCTGCAAGTTTAAAATCTTTCGAAACAAAACTGTGGCTTTGGCAACGATCACAATTTTTTTGGAAGGCAAGGTCATTAAAGTGACGCTGATGACGCTGACATCGGTTGACCTGAAGTAAATTTTTTGTCAAAGTGTGGAGAAATCGAATCGTTCAAACAGCTATGCAAATGTGGCGGCGCTGCGCGCCGCCGTTTTCCTGCTATTCCTGAAAAACCTCAGGGGGGGTAAAATGACCCCCCACCAGGGCGAGGGTTAAAAGATCATTGCAAAAGACGAAGGAGGGCTGACACTTAGCTCCAAAGTTGGGGGGGGGGGAGCGTCGACCCCACAGGTCCAAAGTTGAGTGGGCGAGTTGCCCCCACTGCCCCTTCAGCTCCCACGTCACTGGCAAGCGGAATCAGATGAGTTTGCATAACTATGTGACACGTTTTGGACTTTTGCCTCCCAAAGCCACCGGAGTCACCTCCCAAACTACCGTTCTGAATCCACCGCTACCACTCAACCTCCAACTGAAAAACCCCCTAAGATCGATTCAGATCCGAGGAGATCTTGAGGTCGGGGAAAAGTTGGGGTAGGTTGACCAGTTAATTTTTTGGCCGACCGTATTACTATAAAACAAACGTTATTGTTCTTCTTTTTACAATACCGCCGCAGTTGTTATCCAGTACCTTTACATTATGAACTAAACAATAAATGATGTATATTGACACTGTGCTTGTTTCAGAAGTTCCTTCTGCTGCCACTGGTGCTTGCCACTTTGGAACTCCAGCAAACAGCAAGCACCTCCCTCCCGGGCCACCAATCATCGAACGTCCCGCTGTCGAGTCGGACCAATCAGCTGCCGACGTCTGGTGACGTCACAAGATCAGCTGACGATCTCGACATCGCTGGCGGATACCATGTAAGGATACAATTAAGCTAAATTAGCGTATATGAACACAAACGGAAAAACTAAACACGTCGAAAACTGAGCAATACACATTGATGTACATATGAGCGTCTCTAGACAAAAGCGATGAATATTCAGGAAACTGATAATACAAGCGTAAATTTTCCATTATTTAGAGGAAATATAACATCACCATGGTCAAGTGCTTGAAAAACTTATCATTCTCTCGGAAAGCACGACGCTGTTCTCCAGATCTTCACACAAGCGCTGCGCTGGTGCTATTCCCGTGTGCCGTTGTTGCAGTTTCTGGTGCTAGTTGCACTGCCCGCGTCGCAGTCTCCATTCACCCGCCCGCGCCTTCTACAACCACGCGCTTATTATGGCGTCATACCTGACTGCACTGTGACTCGTCTGCCTTAGGAGTCTGCTGGTGACTCGTTCAAGGTCAATGACCTGGCCTCAGATGAACCCAGACTGCGCCACCTTAACCCAGGAGAGGATGAATCGTTTGAAGAGTTCCTGAGGAGCTACCCTGGTGAAGATGATGACCCAGAGAGGTTAGTGAATCACTGGACCATACAAATTCTGTGATAATAAGCGAAGAAAGATGTGATCTGGGAAACCTCAAACACCATAAATAGGGATTCGTACCTAAAGGAGAAATTCAAATTGTGTGACTTCACTAAAACTATTGCAAACAAACAAGCAATTTTGCGGTGTTGATCAAAGTGATATCGATGTGTGATGATTGTTTACATTTGGAGCTCTGGTATGGTGCGTTCTACAATTTCCACATTTGCATTGACATTGCATTAACTTATTTGTGAAACTACATTAGCCTTGATCACTCTTCGTGAACAGCTAATAGTTTGAATGATTACCATATCAGCTAAAATATGTTCTATCTACAGTGTTGCTGAACACACTACTCGGGAATAACACATGTCCTATTCACAGTGTTGCTGAACGCACCACTCACGGCTATTTCAACGAGCCCAGGGAGATCAACGAGGACAACCTGCGTCCTGCCGAGAGAAGCTCGTCCTCCGTCCACTTCCCACAGCACCATGGTCTAGCCGACATCAATGATCGTGGAGCCAACACGGCTATCACTGGCTTCGATCTGCCGCAGGACGCCAGTAGGTCTCGATCGGGCGGCTCAAAACTGACGCGGGACGGCGACGGTGGCGTCACCTATAACGCCGATCGTAGCGACACCTATAACGCTGATCTTAGCGACACCTATAACGACGATCGTAGCGACACCTATACCGAAGATCGTAGCGACACCTATAACAAAGATGGCGGCGCCGTCTTTAACCGGGAGCCTGATGCCGGCAGAAGCCGAGATGGCGATGGCGACAGCGGCTTCATGGGCGATGGGATGCACCAGAGCCTGATGGCTAAGATTCTTGACGCTTCAGCTCACGCCTTCGATGGAGCAGACCAGCACAGCCGACTTGAGTTCGGACTCCCGTCAGGAGGCTCTGGGGAAAAAGCGGCGGAGGCGGCACCTGCTTTACAAGCCGGTGTACGAGGCACCCTCGAGACAGCCGGACCCTCGTCCTCACGCTGGGCAGCGTCCCGTGCCTATCCAGCCAGACGACGAAAGTGACTACAGACTTAAACGGCGTAGACGACAGTCACCGAGGCGGCAGTGAATATCACCGAGGCGGTGTTGAATACCGTGATGATAAATCCCGTGAGAGTCAGCAGCCCTATGATGGTCAGGAGACCGACCAGGGACAAGACTACAGACACCAGGGCGACGACCAACGCAAGGGCACTGGCAGAGGGCAAGACTACCTAGGGGATGAATATAGAGGGGAATACTTCAGGGGAGATGGCTACAAGGCAGATGACTCTACAGGAGGACATAAAAGAGATGAAAATCCAGGAGATGATTATCAAGGCGGAGACCTCAGAGACGGAGACTACAGGAACGGGGACTACGGAGCAGAGGAGGGCCGTCGAGGAGGGTACGCTTCTTTTGACCCGTACAAAGAAGCCGCTCAGGAGGAGGAGGCGTACCGCGCCGTGGAGGGTGAGACAGACCGGTACGGCCAGTACAGCCGCAGCCAGGGCGGTACCCGGCACCCGGACCGTAAACACAGTACCCCGTACCCCAGTCGGTACGAGGAGTCGGCCATGGACCGTGGGTACAAAGGGAGCGGTGGGTATGACGGGTACCAGAGGGACAGCCACCACCGCCCGGAGCAAGAGTTGAAGAACAGACGCAGTGGTTACCATGGAAACTGGGATAAGCGCGGCGGTCGTCATGGCAGCGGTGATGATGAGCGCAGCGGTTACTATGTAAATCGTGATAACGAACAAAGCGGTTTCTCTGGCAGCCATGACAACAAACGCAGTGGTAACCAAGGCAGCCGGGAGGTCCACAACAATAGCAGCCGGGAGGTCCACAACAATAGCAATACGGCGTATGCCCCGGAGCGTCAAAAACGTGACCTGGGAAGCCCTCACCAGTTTGTCATCGTTACAGAAGAGATACGCAGCATTCATCCTGTGATTCACCGTCACTATGAAGGGATTCCCCCTCCGACGAAAGGAGTCCCTCCTCTGACCAAAGGAATTCCTCCTCAGACGAAGAGAATCCCTGGTCCTGCCATTGGGATCTCCAGAGCGACTGCGGGGATTCCTCAAGGGAATGCATGGATCACCCCAGCAATGACAATATTCCGAGAGGATATCCCGCCTAGTTCTTTCTTCGCAGGCCTAGCGCATCTTCCATCTCTTGATGAAGGTCTTCCCGGAATCGCGGAGGAAGCTCAGAATGCGGTGCACGTTGTGCCAGGTGAAGGTCAGACGGTTCTGGGCGGACCTAGGACCGAGGTACACCCAGAGGATGGGGCGGAGCAGAGGAGGAGGTTCACTCCTGGGCTGATACACACAGGCTTCGTACCCATGACCCCTGCTCACTATATCAGCAAACGGTCACTGAATCCCCGCGCTGATGGTCACGTGACTTCTGACGGATTCTTGAAAGTAAGGCTACACAGAAGTTCTGCGAGGTCTCTGGAAGAGTATTCCAACCAAGCCGAGACAAATACTTCCGAAGTCGAAGGCAGTCAGGCCTCTGCTACCCTCCCTAGGAAGGCCGATGGCAGATTTATCTCAGGTAAACTGGTGATCTCTGATGACCCGGTGACCTCTGGTGACCTGCTACCGGCTGGTTCACGGCACCAGGCGGTATACCAGCCTCACTATGCCGGGTACTACCGTCAGCAGGGCCGACAGAACGCAGCCTCAGAACAGGACCCTTACGAACGCTACCTGCCCGGGGAAGACGAAAACGATCCTTACTTCAGGTTAGTTCCACTTTAGGGGAAATGAGTCTTGTTTAGCAAATGGCACGGCACGGCAGCACGGCGTAACTAGTGAGAAATCACTAACTTATTATCAGAAATATATAAATACTTGTTGATGAAAGAAATAATGATATTTTAAGTAAAAGTAGCAAAATTGTTAAAGTAATTAAAATCCAAATATAAATTCAGTCGATTACAACTCTATCTGGCGCTACCATTGTCCCTGCATTGCTATTATGCTTTAAAGTATGTATATTGCCTAACAATTACCTATAACACAACACTCTGTCTAATGTAGTATTGTATTATCTCCGAAGCCTTAACGACTTGTACACTTTAATTTACTTGTGTCTATATTCAAGTTTACTTAAATTATAACATCACAAAACACATGCCTACAGGTACGCTCCCCGAGAGAGCATTCAGCATTCTCACGACCTCGAGCAGGCGGTCCGAACAGGAAAGAACAGCCATGAAAAGTACGACCTCTACGGTCAGCCCAGGAAGAATAGGTCAGTGTGGGCCAGGTCATCAGGTTAGGGTACGGGGAAGATTAACAGGCAAAAATAAGGGTCAGACAGACAGGTCAGGGTATCGGTCAGATGAATAGGTCAGGCAACGGGTCAGGTCAACAGGTAATGACACAGGGCAGGTCAACAGGTCAGGTTGCGGGTCAGGTCAATAGGTCAGGGTACGGATCAGGTCAACAAGCTAGTGTATTGGTCAGGTTACGGGTCAGGTCAATAGGTCAGGGTACGGATCAGGTCAACAAGCCAGTGTATTGGTCAGGTCGACAGGTCAAGGTATTGGTCAAGTCAGCAATTCAATGTACATGATAATAATGCATTAACAAGCTGATGAAATCTTGTCAATTTACTGACACTTGGACGATGGTGTTTCAGTGCAAAAAAAAATACGTTGAACAGAATGGAGCCCGAATAACGAACATGATATCTCTGGGACCAAATAAAACAGCATTTTTCGAACAATAATGCTATCTTTAAATTTTAAGTCTGTAGTTAATGAGACTGAATGAATTTATT
This sequence comes from Semibalanus balanoides, assembly GCA_014673585.1. Classification (NCBI taxonomy): domain Eukaryota; kingdom Metazoa; phylum Arthropoda; class Thecostraca; order Balanomorpha; family Balanidae; genus Semibalanus; species Semibalanus balanoides. The sequence goes on from VOPJ01003686.1 coordinate 14,422, forward strand.
TATATGATCAGAATTAAGATAATACTTAATAGGCGATTGATGTGACAATACTTTACCAACGTATTTTTTAAAATATTGGTCATGCTTCAACACACGTCCTCGATCTCCCATTCTATCCAATTGCAAGAAATGTACAAGGACCCGCAGTTGCTATGGTACATACTCACTAAGGTCCGGCTTATTTTCTCCTCTAACCTATGTTTGACGGCGAATTAAGAAACGTCCATTTATGCATTCAAACTGCATTACTGATAGATTAAAATTGATATTTTGACGCATAGGCTCACCTTATCAACGGGTTACTTTGAAGCAAAACAAAAAATGTTGTTTTCACCGCAAAGCGCTAAAAAACGATTTCTGATTAAAAGCAGCATAAGGTAACGTGAGCAAAATATTCAACTTGAAGCTCTCAGTAATGCGGCTTGAATGCACATATGGTTGTTTTTAATTCACCGTCAAACAGACGCTAGAGGAGATAAAAGCTGGACCTTAGTGTACACAAAAGCAACTGCAGGGGTGTACCTACAAATTTTACAAACAAATAATGTTGCAGCCATCTGAGGAGACCACAAGGGGAAGACGACTACACAGATTACGACAACGAAGACTATCACGGCGATTCCCGTCAAGATGGCGGCTATCCCTCGTACGACGACTATGAAGAAGACTACGCAAGCTCTCCTGCCAGAAACCCTGCCAAAAAACGCCACCATCCCGACTACGATTACGACGACAAAAGTGACTCGGGTTACCAAGGCAACGGTGGCCTTGGCAGCAAGCGAGGCAACGGACGGCGTTATCAAGATGTCGGGACAAGTGCGAAATATGAAGACGATCTGTTTGATGACAATGAGAATGACCAAAACCAGAGAATCAAGGACGAAAGCCGCCGCAGGGAAGATAACGAAGGAAGCGGATTCCCTTTGAGGCCTGTTACCCAAGGAGGGGTGCAGAAGTTTACACCTGGCGTGATTCAGAACGGGTTCGTGCCAATCACCGAGTCCCCACACCATGTCAGTCAAAGGTCACTTGCTCACCTTAGCACCCAGCGAGGCACTTCTCACAGTCTCGAGGACACTACGAGAAACACCGATGTTGAGCAGCAGGAGGCTTCAATACCAGCGGGACATTCTAGCCACGAAAATCTTGCCTCAAACTCTGGCGACATCAAAATCTCTGAAGACACTGCCGTGACCTCCGGTGACCCAGTGACCTCTGGTGACCTGGTGAGCTCTGGAAACCCGGTAACCTCCGGTCGCCCGGTGACCTCTGGTGACCTGCTACCGGCTGGTTCACGGCACCGGGCGGTATACCAGCCTCACTATGCTGGGTATGGACGTCAGCAGGGCCGACAGAACGCAGCCTCAGAACAGGACCCTTACGAACGCTACCTGCCCGGGGAAGATGAAAACGATCCTTACTTCAGGTGAGATATTTATGCGGACTTCAATATAAAGGGGTAAAGTGGTAAAAGGTCGTGCAATCGTTGCATCAAAGGCATTCCAGTATAGGTCAAAACGTGACTTCTTGCTTCTCTAAATTTAGGTATGCTATGCATTTTAATTTGTTACCTGAGTGAAATATGTTAGACAAAAATATTGTTTCACGTTCTGATATCGTTAATAATGTTTTGCCCTATGGTCATGATGACACAACGCTTCCAAAAGAGACTAGTATGTTTCAGGTTGTAAGAGAAACAGGAGCACGTTAAACAAACTGTGCTGAAGCGATTCAAGACAAAGGTGTTAAAGCAACGAATATGCGCTTTGGTGTTTCGAAACGATAAGCCTGTAAGCCAGTTTATCTGCCATTGCTGTGTAGCCATCTGAGCCAGTGCATCTAACCTATACGTTCGACTGCTGCACAGGTAACTGCCCAGTCCTGTGTAAGCCATGAAGCCAGTGCATCTAACCTAGTAGAGCGTCCGACTGCTGCACAGGTATGCGCCTCGCAAGACCATCCAGCATTCTCATGACCAGGAGCAGGCCAGCAGAACGGGAGAGAAGAACCACGCCAAGTTCGACCTGTCCGGGACGCCCCGGAAGAGCAGGTCAGTAGGGTACAGTGCAGATCAGGTCTACAGGTCAGGGTAGGATCAGGTCATTAGCTTTCTCGGGGAAAGGTCAGGATTAGACAAATCATAGCTATGTCCAAATAATGCCACAGAATAGCTCACAAGCTGTCCTCAAAAGATCCTGGGTGGTCA
>VOPJ01003687.1:0-16626 GCA_014673585.1 Semibalanus balanoides
CCAACACTTTGTTGTCAATAACTCTCGACAGAAATAAGTTAAACTGGCACCCATGTATTTCCTCGTCGATGCACGTCTTCCAATATGCAACATGACCTACCTGGGTCACCACCTGATCTTTACCCGAGGTCAAATTTCTACGTTGACGTAACCTAGCCAACATTTTCATGGATCGAAGCACCTTGACGAGACAAACATGATGTTGTCCCAACGGCCAACTATTACGTTATCTTCATTAAGTAGAAAGTTATTTGTGAAAAATGGTTTTGCCTCCAAAATAGCCCTTTGACCTTTGATGACCTCTGGAGCATAAACTATTGACCTAAGCTAAAATTTTAGAAGCCCTAGTGATTTCATTTTTAAATATTTTTTCGTTTGTTTCTAAGTAGCATAGTTCCGAGATATTTGAGATGGGGGCGGGGGTGCTGAAGCGAAGTCCTAAAACGGGAAAATCTGACCTTAGATGACCTCTGGGGACTTCAATAATGACCTGAGCCAAAAAATGACTAACAATTTGTATAATGATTTTTGTTTTGTCTACGTCCCATAGGCCATAGTACGAGCTGAGTTCGAGGGAAGCGTCGAAACGCCCTTCACCCCTCCCGGCACAGCGAAGGTGGCACCGAGCACCGGCACAGTGCAATATTTTTTGCTAGCTAGGAACCGAACAAATCGAAAAATAAACAGTCCACCTCTCATATTGATGTATTTGTGAAAAGTTTAAAAATGTAAAATAAAAAATGTAATTATCTAGTTCTGAATCAGATTCAGAGCATAATTATTTTTTTTATTTTACATTTTTTATTTTTTCATAAATAAATCAATATGATATAGGTGGACTGTTTATTTTTCTCACAACCTGCCACATCATCTTCTTTGAGAACGCTTCTGCTATGACCGATACCAAATTAAAGTTGTTCGCAGGGGCGCCGTCACAAAATTTAACATTGTGAGTGGAGCCAGCCACGTGTTTTGGGGAGCAGCTGGGTGTTCAGAGTCCTCAGGGGGAGAGAGAGGTGGGCCCCCCCCCAAAGCGAAAAGGGTGGGCCCAACATATATTCCCCCCCCCCCAAAGGGTATGCGTGGAAATACCCACATTATTTAATACGGACTGTTTTTGGTACTATTTGGTATTAACATGATGAGTCTGGTACTCGAGGAAAAATATTTATCGTTTACAAATAAGCTTTGAATCAGTAAAAAATCCCAGCTTATTCACAAATTACAAAAACTGGAAAATTTCGCGCCGCTTCGCGCATCACATAAGTTTCGTATTGCTCCTACACAAATTAGGGAAATGGAAAAATTGAATTTAATGAAGTGTATGGTAAGGCTCTCCTTGACCGGTAATCCTGGCCCAGGGCCACTTCATACAGATTAACCCTCGCCTACCGTTTTTCCCACTTCGTCGTACGGGGGGGGGGGCTGAACAGGATCCCTGTTAACTTCCCAAAACCAAGCACCATAGGAGAACCGCGGTAAGAACAGCATGTTGCCTGTCATGTGAGGAATCTAACGGACATGCATTTTTTTAGGTTTCAGGTCATTTGGGTGAACTTCCAGGTTCCAAGTGATGCCTCGTACCCGATCCGGTCAAGAATGGCGGTTTTCTCCTCCGTCAGAAAACCCTCAATAATGAAGATTTGATAAATGCAAATAAAAAGCTTGGCCCTAGACCAGTTTTGTCTCATAAATATAGAAAATGTATTTTTATGTTGATGTCTGGTAAAAAAGTCAATTAAAAAATGACGTAATGAGTTTCTTACACTTAGGGAGCCACAAGTGTAATAATCACAAATAGTTATTGCAAGTCATTGCTTTTAAATTTGATTGGGCATTTCCCCGTATTTAGTTCTCTCACTTCTCTCACTTAACACTGTTAAATGGGGAATACAAAAAATAAAATTGTACAAGATTTTTGAAAAACCGAAGCGGTTTTTCAAAAATCTTTGACATTTTATTGTGATTCCCCCCATTTAACAAGTTTTGGGGTAAGAAACAACCAAATTTCGGAAAATCCGAATTTGGCTTCCTAATTAAAATTTGCATTTTCGTCTTAAACAATTTGTTGCAAAACTCTATTCTACGATTTTTACCAATATCGTTACGTGTCCTTCCCACACCAAACTATAATCGTCACAAAAACGTTAATTTTTTTCCAAATGACTGAACCAATTTCAGTAAACATTTTGGCCAGCAATACACGAATAATTTGTTGTCAAATTCAGCTAGTGAAATTTCAGCAAGATTCATATGAGCTAAAAATGATTTCAAGAAAACAGAAAAAACATCAAGGGAAGTGGTCAGGTCCCCCCTGAGGCGAGGTTAATTTTCAGCTGGCTACTAAGCTACAAGCATGGCCTGCCGAGTCTCAGAAAAAGGCGACGCGAACGATATGTTACGCGGATATCGGCCCCCTAAAACACCTTATTACTAACATTAAACCACACATGCGTAATTATAACATGGAATATACATTAAAAATGTTGCAAAGGCATGCACACATGACCAAAACGGATATACGTTTTCTCGTCATTTCAGCCGACCCCTCAATAATTATCGGTGACGCCCCTGCGAGTTGGTATGAGATAACGTTAAATAATTATTTACCGTAACGTGTGTTATATACAATGGAAATGGTGTTTCTGGTGTTTTAAGTGATTTTTCCCGAATTTTTAACCAAAAAAACGAAAAAAGTGTTTATTTCTGATTTTTCCATTTTTTTTTCCTTTTTTTTCTCCTCGAAAAAAATCGATTTTTTTACTTCAAAAATGCAAAAATAAGGTGAAAGCCCCAAATCCGGTGAGAAAAAATGGGGTACCTTTTGCCGGAAAAAGTTGGCCCCCACACCGAGGGGCTGGATCCGCCCCTTGTTTGCCCCTACACGTTCCTTAGAACTGAAGTTAATATCATGCTAAAGGAGGAGGACAAAACCATTCTGGGTGGTCCCTCGGTTGCGACGCCATTAGTTTTTCGCTTCAGGTTTCTTACCCCAACCAGAAACCTCGCCCGACAAAGGGAAACTAAGGTAAACTGAATACAATGTGGACGTTTGCAGAAGTTTGGGAAAAAACTCCGGCACTTTCAATGTCTTATACGACATACGCTCCTTTTTCTACGAGACGTTCAGATCAGTCTCGCCAAAAGTTGGAGGGGAGCGTCCACCCCCCTCCCCGGTCCCGAAGTTGGGGGGGAAGCGCCCCCTCTGCCCTCTGTTCCCGGGCCTATGCCATCTTGCTGCATCAAGAGACGGTCTCTTCTGAAGTTCTGACCTTTTGGCATACCTGAAGTCAGAGACTCTCTGGGAGAAGCTTCAGGTCTACGACAAGCGGAATACAGATGTAATACCCAGCTGGCGCTGACTGGTATTGAGATTGTGGCCAAAGTAAAGAGTTATCAAATTTTAACATTGGCGTTTAAATTTAAGCACAGTTGTATTCTTTTGTGTTTATTCTGATCATGATCCAATGAAATCGAAGCAAAAGTGACACAATAAAATAAACATGCAGCATGAACTCATCTTCAGAAGCAAATGACAGCGCTCCTCAAGGCTCACACCATTCCTCTAAGTCCTCCTTCGGAAGATTAACAAAATATTTGTTACAGGTTCGTACTCAGCCCACTCCAATCATGGCTGCCCCTACCTGGAAATGACTGGCAGCTCTCTTCACTTTGAGGCGCCATGACCAGAGGCGGATTCATAAATGGGCATAGGGCCATTATGTTAAAATTATGCTGAGGAGCGTCAAAGCCATCCTGGGGCTCCCTCCGGTGGCGACACCACTGGTTTATCGGATTAGGTTTCTTATATAGAACCTCGCTGACAAACGCAAAAAATAGGTAAAAATGAGTACCTAGAAGAGTGAAGTTCGCAGAATTTTGTTAAACAAAAGTCACACTTCCGATGTCTTATGTGCAAAATAAGCTACAAAGCGTTAAGATTAGCCTCGCCAAAGTTTTTTTTTCTGGGGGGCGCCGCCCCCTCAGTCCCGAAGTTGGGGGCGGGGGCAAACGCCGCCTCTGCCCCCTGTTCCTGGGCCTATGTCCGTCCCTGTTCACCCCTAAAATCGCTTTCAAAAATCGACATCTCTGGCAAATAGTGATAGGTAATACTTGATACTCGACGATAGTCTTACCCTTTACAAATACTTTATTGGTCATTGTGGTAACACAGGTAGCCGGTGGGACCGTGGGACGTGGGTAACGATACCAGGTCGACGACTTGTTCAATGTTCTTCATAACGATCAGCGTTAGTGCTTTTCGCGCCATCTATATCATGTTACTTGTTGTTCCCAGCCCAGGGCGACATCTATAATAGAATCATCTCTTAGATAGTTCGCTGCTGCTACAATAGGTGTCGCTGTAAACAAGTGGGCCATGCATCTTTCGATATAGGTGGCGCTTCAAGCGACGCGGCGGTGTTGATTGTGCCCATTGCTCCACCACCACTCACCAGCCCATCTGGGCAGCTCCTCCGCCACCGGACGCTTCAGAGTGTAACTGTTTGTAGAGCCTGGAGAGGTATGATGAGACCTGTCACTTGTACCATCAGTTCTGATATGTGTGTTTCTGTAAACAGTGACTGGCGGATCCAGGATTTTCATTGAGGGGGGGGGGGGCTGCAGGCCTGGGGACGACTTTTTTGGCACCCGGGGGAGGCGCCTTGTATTTTTCAGAAACAAAGTTTGGTTTGTTTTTTAGGTTAAAACCCAAACATACGCAAATCCGAGATAGCCATTTTGAAGAGAATCTCATTTCCGGTCTTGTGACGTTTTAAGTTTGAAATTTGCATTGAAACTCGATGTTCTACGATATTTCAAACATTTATCGTTTTTCCATAACAAATGTCATGTCATGACGTCAATACACTTATCTAGACGATTTTAACACTTTTAGGAAACATGCCATCACTCTCTTTAAAGGGAAATAATCGCTTTTTCCCACAAAAATGGAGTTACCTATGTATTATTTGAACTCGATAAACCAGACAAAAATATATTGCAAATTCATCACATTTTGCATAAAAATATTCCTAACAAAATATATGTCAGGCAGGGGCGGGATTCAAGGAGAGGAGTTGGGGTTAGAGGGGGGATCACGGGGCCATGCCACCCCCCAAAGGTCCTGAGACTATGATTTGCTCCCCCAAACAAAGCAAAAACTGTCAGACAAATTGCAAATTTATCGTAAAAATTAAACGTAAAAAATAAAAAATATAAAAATAAAAAATGTAAAAAAAAATTGCAGCAGTCAAAATCCAGCTATCCACAGTAAAAAATGAATATTATGCGCCGCTTCGCGGCATGTCACAAGTTTGGCAATAATTGCTTAAACAAATTTGGAAAATAAATTACATTAAGTGCCTGGCAGATCTCTCCCTGGTGGTAATTACTGGCCCCAAGGGCCACTTCCTTCATAGCATATTATTGTTTCAAGCGGGCTAGTGGCTACCTACATGTTTAGCGCGGTCAGCCGGGTTCCCAAAAAGGCGACCCAATCGCAAAGACCCAAAAAGGCGACCCAAAAGGACATCATCACTCGGAAACATTTCGCGCCACTTGTTGGCGCTAAGTAGCATGTATGGACCTATACCATAAAATAAAACTTGCATTACAAATGCTGCAAGGGTTTAAATACACACAGTAAATGGCCGTGTATATTTTCGTAATTTCAGCCGACCCCCCAATACAAAATTATCGGCGTCGCCTCTGCGTACAGTTGCAGACGGGCTGTCGACGCGCTCCCTACAACAACTTTCTCGCTAAGCAACTTTCTCGCTAATGACCTGATTCCCCTCGCTCAACAACCCTTTGAAAACAAATGTCACTGGATTTGCCTTTCCTCCAAAAAATGCATTGATCCGCCCCTGATGTCAAGTTAAAGTTGTTAAGGGTCATTGTGGAGTTTTTAACTTTTAGAGTTTTAAATAAGCGTTCAACACTTTCAATGACCGGTATTTGCGAGTTGCTTGCAACTTGCAAGTAGGTACTTTTGGATCTCATCAAACTCTCTGGCGGATTCAGGGGCGGCAGAGGCAAAAGCCCCCCCCCCATTCCAGGCCGGAAAGGGGCGGCATACAAATTACCTCCCACCCCTCCCAATTCGCTGAATTGTGATAAAAATGGGTACAGGTCTGCGAAAATAACGTTTTGACGACAAAATTAAAATATCATTTTGTCTTGTTTCGTGTTTCCTCTATGAGCTCTTTTGTGTTTTCTCTATTTTGGAAGCAACTTGAATAGCAGAAAGGGAGTAGGGAAAGTGCAAGAAGTAGGGAAAGGAGCGGGAGGCGGGCAGGCGGGAAGTATGTATCCACGTAAAAGACCGTGGAACACGACAGCGTTATTCCTCCGCCTCAATGCGATTACTAGTTAAAGCAATCATGGCATGAGCAGACGGAGCGAGTTATTTCATTTGTGTCCGGCAACTGATTAGGCAAAAGCATCGTTGTTTGTTGCAGATAGTAAAACACACTTACCTGCACCTTTTCTGTGGTTTTTAGTTATTTGTATTTCTGATTCTCACCTGCGCGAGGTGAATTCGAAGTCAAAGACGTGAATTATCCTGACCGTATATTGTTTTTTGTTATCTTGGGATGGTGGAGAGTTTCTTCAGTTGTGTTAAATATTTTCATCGTAGCCTATAACATGTGTTTTTTACGACGCAATTTATCAGTGTATACCTTTTTATAATAGTGCAGTGGCAACGGGAGTTATCCTTGATTTGGAAGCAACTTGATAGCAGAAGGAAGTAGGGAAAGTGACAAGAGTAGGGAAAGGAGCGGGCAGGCGGGCAGGCGGGAAGTATGTATCCACATAACAGACCGTTACACACGACAGCGTTATTCTCCGGTCCTCAACTGCAATTAAAAACAACTGCGATATACTGTCATGGTGCCCAAATCGCGGGTACACGAGCAAAGTTAATGCCAGAGATGCTGGCACCCGGGATCAGTGCTTACACATAAAAAAGTGGCCAACAGCGGGCCACGTCGCCAGCCTTGGTCGCTCAGGTCACTTCAAGTCAGGTCACGCCCTGCGCCGGGTCACATGGGGTCGGTTCACCAGGGAGGTCTTGTCTTGATCATGGTAGGTCAAGAGTCACGCGGGAGGTACTGCTTTCGCCCGTGTCAAGGCCAAGCAATCCACCACAATGCGCGGCCGTCATGCCTCGTTGGATCGAAAACAACGTTTCGTGAACACGCATTTGTCCTAAACTGAAGGTGAAAAATGAAAAAAGCAGCCACAAAACCGCACCAAGGCTGCTGGTTTGAATGCGTTGTCTGGGGCAGCTTCGTCAGTCTATGGTTAAAGTGGACAAAAACACCGGCCAATCAGACCGCGGAGCAGCCGGCCTTATTTAGTGTGTTTAATCGCCTGTAAGCGACCCATTGCGCTCTCAGACAGACGTCCTGCATCCGCTCTGACGTCATAACGACTCTGACGTCATAACAACTCTTACGTCATAACGACTCTCAGACCTCAGTCACAAAAACTGTCACAATGCAGGTGCAGATCCAGAATTTCGGTGAGGGAGGGCGCCACGTACAAACAGTTGTACCCTCCGGGCGGGACATGGACGCGACCCGGCTCAGGGGCGGTGGGGCGGTGGGGGGGGGGGCAGCCTAGCGCCCCCTAGATCCGCGCCTGCAATGTGGACGACTGATTGTGATACGCTTCAGTCAAATGTTAATGTTTGAGGAAATAAACGGCCAGTCGCATTGCTTTGAGAAAGTGTTTTAGCTCATGCAGAAATAAATTGGAAGCGTTTAACTAGCATACCACGTTACCACATTGCCATGGTGCTTGTGGTCTGTGGAAGGCCCATAGCTCGCGTGAATATTGCCGCAGAGCGCAACTCTTGCGGAAAAGCGTCGTTGAATCGAAATCTAGGCTCATTATTTAACACGATAAGACATGTTTTAACGCAACAGATGCGAACAAGGCCGTGATGCCTAGAAAGGCTCAGAATGACAAGGCAAAGTTTGTGTGAATGTGGTCGATTCCATCCGTTTGTTTGCTTAGTGCTTACACATTCATCCGATCCCAATGCGTGCACTGTGTAGGAATAGTACTGCAAGTATAGGCCATTTAAATCAGTGTCTACAACTTATTGAGATGATTCGATGTTTTGATCTGATCCGGCCCCGGGGTGTGCTCTGCACTGAAGGCAGCCCTGAGAGCTGTGCCTGAGGTGAAGAGCTCATCAGCAGAGCTATCAGCCTTCGTATGACGCATGACACTGCTGCAGCCAGCCATGTAACTGAGATGTCACCCTCCGTATGACAGCATGCCACTGCTGCAGCCCCGCCATGGTAATTGCAGGATGTCACCCTCCGGTATTTGACCGATGCCACTGCTGCAGCCCGCCATTGTAATGAATGTCACCCTTCGTATTGACGCATTGCCACTGCTGCCCACCCAGCCAGCCATGTAACTGAGATGTCACCCTCCGTATTTATGACAGCAGGATGGACACTGCGCAGCCAGCCATGAACTGAGATGTTCCACCCTTCTTGACAGCAGACACTGCGCAAGGCCACCAAGTAACTGAGAATTAGTCACCTCGTATGACAGCAGGATGACCACTTGCTGCAGCCAGCCATGTAACTGAGGATGTTCACCCTTCCGTATGACGCATGCGCCACTGCTGCAGGCAGCCCATGTAACTTCGAGATGTCACCCTCCGTATATGACGCATGCCACTTGCTTGCAGCCCGCCATGTAAAACTGCAGAGTCACCCGCCGCTTACTGACGCATCACACTGCTGCAGCCCGACCATGTAACTGAGATTCACCCTCCGTATGGCAGCAGTGACACTACTGCTGCAGCCCGCCATGTAACTGAGATGTCACCCTTCGTATGACAGCATGCCACTGCTGCAGCCCGCCATGTAACTGAGATGTCACCCTCCGTATGACGCATGCCACTGCTGCAGCCAGCCATGTAACTGAGATGTCACCCTTCGTATGACAGCATGACACTGGCTGCGAGCCAGCCATGTAACTGAGATGTCCACCCTTCGTATGACGCATGTCCAGCTGCTGCAGCCAGCCAGTAACTGAGATGTCACCCCAGCTTATGACCAGCGGCATGACAACTGCTGCAGCCAGCCAGTGTACACTGAGATGTCACCCCTTTCGTATGACAGCCATGCCACTGCTGCAGCAGCCAACTGTAACTAGAGATACCGTCGCTTCGGCGGGGGTGGCATGATCTTACTGCCGTTCGCCGACCCCAGACCACCCCACTGGTAACTGCCGCTGGTGCATGCAAAACCTTTAGTCACAGTATGCGCATTGCCACTGAGGACTGCAGCCCTCAGCCATTGTTAACTGAGATCGTCACCCCTTTCCGATATGACCAGCATGCCACCTGCTTTGCAGCCAGCCATGTAACTCGAAGATGTCACCCTCCGTATGGCCAGCATGACACGCTGCAGCCACCATGTAACTGAGATGTCACCCTTCTCGTATGACGCTGCCACTGCTTTGCAGCCAGCCATGTAAAACTGAGATGTCACCCTCCGTATGACAGCATGACACTGCTGCAGCCAGCCATGTAACTGAGATGTCACCCTTCGTATGACACCACTCCGACCTCATGCCGTGACGGGCTCCGTGACGGGCTCCACCGTGACGGGCTCTACCGTTTAGCGGATGCCTGGGTGTTATCCGCGCCGGCCTGCTCTGGCCCACCCGGCTGAATGGGCGACGCCCATCCTTCCCCAGCTCCGCTCACCGCTCGGCGCTCTCGGGCCGTCACCCCTGTGTGCTCGTACAGTGGCCATCTGTCGCGCCAGATTCCGGACCCATACCGCCACACACACCTCACACACGCAGGCAGGCGCACAGACACGAAGGTTCCCACGGTTCTGCCCTGGACGCCCGCACCCCGCACCCTCCCCTTCCCTGTCGCAGGGGGAGGGGTGTAGAACGCTGGATGCCATCTGCTATTGACGTGGTTACATTAATTAGTGCTGACTACTAGAACGATCCCGCTGTTTGAACCTTTTTGAAGATATTATACACGTACATACATGCATGTCTGAAATGCCTTCACATGGAGTAGGTATTTGTTACTAATCCTATTATTCCAACTCGTATCACTTAGGAATGAAGCACTCAGCCAACCGCACAATCTTGATCCTGGATCTACCCTTGATCGATACGGCAATGCCGACTGAAACCGTGACGTTCCCATGTCTCATTGATACACGTGCTGAATGTTAATTATATGATGTTCGTCATTCGTGTGAGTGTCGTATTTCAAGGTCGATTATAATCTACCTGCTAAGAAGAGATTTTTGTCTCGTGATAGCGACAAGCACCTTAGCTTTGCCACCTTCTAAAATTTGAAATTATTTGAAGCCGAGGTTGCTGACACACTCGGCGCAGATAACCTAACAAGGTGACACAAGCTTCCTGTTTCGGTTACTCACACTTATATAATTATTCACTAACATTTATCCTCCAAAATCTATAATCCAAACCGACCAAGGGCATTGGCTCTACCAATATTATTGTTAATAGAACAACACAGCGTCTGATCTACCATTGTAGATAGAGTGATACTGAGCTGCTCCTTACTTCTAATGAAGCCAGCTCACTTTAAGTGTCATTATCTCACTATCGGGGATCATGGCATGTTTTCCCAGTCTCACCATTTTCGCACTGTTATTCCGCCGACATGTTGTCTCTGTTCTCTGACGCTTCCCATGACACCACTGACACTCATTATAAGGTCATCATATACGGTGTCATTAGTTACTTCTGGGAGGTGGAAGGAGTGAAAATTAGATACCCATAGAACATAGGATTGTGTGCGTAGAACTGCACTCTTGCAGGAGCAGTGGTATAGGTATATGTTGGAAACGGAAGTTCAGTTTAGTCCACGAATTTAAATGTATTCATACAAGGTGTGAATTAATGTTTTACGGTATTAATTATTATAATAAGAAATAACATGTGCACCCAAGCGTGCATGGATATTGCAGAAGTTTGCATGTCTGAAGAGAATATCACGATAGTCGTATTTAATTTATACTGTTCATTGTCAGCTTTTTTGCAGTCGTTTGTGTGTCTGGTAAATATTCGTAATTAAGCTTTAGTGGCATGACATGTAAGTACATATATGTACATTGTACAACAGCCAATTGAATGGCGACAACGGAGACGTTCAGATAAAGCATTGTCAAAAATTATATACCTATGGTATTCACTTTACAGTCGAGGGATTTGTGATTTTGCTAAACATCTGTGGCAAACCCAGTCCAGAAATATTTCTGGAACGCGGAGCATGCGGTCGGTAACGGTGGAATGAAGATATTCTGGATATAATAACCTGTCAAACCGTTTATATGTGAGGCTTGTCTGGCCTAGACTGGTCCCGCTCTGGTCTGGTCTGGTTCCGCTCCTGGACTGGTCCCGCTCTGGTCTGGACTGGTCCCGCTCTGGTCTGGACTGGTCCCGCTCTGGTCTGGACTGGTCCCGCTCTGGTCTGGACTGGTCCCACTCTGGTCTGGACTGGTCCCGCTCGGGTCTGAACTGGTCCCGCTCTGGTCCCGCTCGGGTCTAACTTTGGTCCCGCTCTTGGTCCGGACCGGTTCCTACTTTGTCTGACTGGTCCCGGCTCTGGTCGGACTGGTCTGCTCTGGTCTGGACTGATCCAGGTAATAGTCGACTGGTCCGACCTGGACCTGCATCTCGTTGGTCTGTTGGATCGTTCGACCTGGTCCGTCCGGTCCGTCTGATATGTTTCTGGTCTGGTTTTCTGGTCTGGTCTTGGTTTGTCTGGTCATGGTTTGGTCTGGTCTGGTTCTGGTCTGTTCTTGGTCTCTGTTCGTTTCTGTTCTTGTTTTTTCTGTTTCTGTTCTGTTCTGTCTGTTCTGTTCTGTTCTGTTCTGGTCTGGTCTGGTCTGGTCTGGTCTGGTCTGGTCTGATCTGATCTGGCCTGCCCTCGCTCTGCTCGTGATCTTCTCAGCTCTGATCTCCAGCTCTGACCTTGGCTCAGCACGGCTGTCGCCACCTGGTGCGCTTCCTCGCGCCATTATTCCTACTCGCGGTGCGCGGACTGCATCTGGCGCGGCACGGCGGCGTCATGTGTCACGTGACGCACTCCGTCAGCTGGCGCGGCGTGCCTGGCCGCCCCCGGCACCCCCGTCTGTTCACCCCCGAGGCCGACCATATGCCGTGACAGACGGTAACAGACGGTACCCCCGGCCCAGGCCACAAGGAGAACAGACGGTACCCCCGGCACCGGCCACAAGGAGAACAGCCGTGCGCTGGCTGGCTCAGTGGCTATGGCAGTGGTCACCGAGGAGCCTCAGGGATAATAGAGTAAGCAGTGATGGCCGTAGTCAGTCATCCGTGGCAGGTCGAGGTGACCAGTACGCAGGTGTAGGTAATTCTGAATGGAACCTGCTGCAGTCGCGCTCGTCCTGTGATAGACCGGCGACTCGACAAGGAACAGAGTCGGCTCCGAACCAAAGTTGTTTTTTCTTCCCAACACGTCACTAAACGCCAGACTGAACCTGGTGTTCGGTGGCGAGGCAGGAGCGGCCCGAACTGTGCTGTTTGTGGCGACAGCGCGGCGGTCTCGGGTGTCGTTTGCGGTGATGACCGTCTTGGGTGTCTGTCCACCAGCTGCTCCTGGCGCTCTGTTTAGACAAGGGATTGTGTAACAGGCCGCGCGTCGGTCCGACGACCGGCTGACTCCGTATTGGGCACGATAATTGTCCCTTATTAGTGGCAGTCGTCGCGCTGAGGGCAGCGGGGTTCGGTTCAAAACACACATACACACACACGGCGTCCCAGCTGGTGGTCAGTGTAATTTGTCGGCGTCCGATGCATCATATGTCATGGGAGGCGGCCGGGTGGCCGGGCCGGGACGCGTTGGGTTGGGACTTCGGAGGTATGTGGTCTGCTCACGGCCACCTGTCGCCAGCACGCCAGAGCAAGGTACGGCACAGCACGGCACAGCACGACATGGTACGGCACAGCACGGCACAGCACAACATGGTACGGCACAGCACGGCACAGC
Source organism: Semibalanus balanoides (assembly GCA_014673585.1). NCBI lineage: Eukaryota > Metazoa > Arthropoda > Thecostraca > Balanomorpha > Balanidae > Semibalanus > Semibalanus balanoides. The sequence continues at coordinate 13,043 of VOPJ01003687.1, forward strand.
ACGACATGGTATGGCACAGTACGGTACAGCACGGTACCGTGCCGTACCGTACCGACTACCGGCACGGCACGGCACGGCACGGCACGACACGACACGACACGATTCGATACGATACGGCTCGGCACGGCTCGCACGGCTCGCAGCGGCTCGGCACGGCTCGGCACGGCTCGGCACGGCTCGGCACGACACGGCACGACACGGCACGGACACGGCACGACACGACACGACACGACACGACACGGCACGGCACGGCACGGCACGGCACGGCACGACAGACACGACACGACACGACACGACACGACACGACACGACAGACACGACACGACACGACACAGTAACGGAATGTCACACCTTCCGCACCTATCCGTTCAGACTGTGCTGTGGCTGTCTACGGCACCCATCTGCCCAGTCAACAGGCCGGCTTCAGCCAATACATCGCTTCCAGCTTTAGATGTACCATGACACTTAGAATGCCAATATAGTTTGCATGCTAAACTATCAAAGTATCGTATTCCAAAATTAGGAATGGAAATGGAAACTTAAGACGGACACAGTCAAACACGACATCGCTGAAGCGATTGACGGTCTAATTGAGATTCTGAGTCACGCAGTGGTGGATCCAGGATTTTCATTGAGGGGGAGCTGCAGGCCCGCGGGCATCTTTTTGGCACCTGAGGGGAGGGGGTGCCTTGTATTTTGTTCCCCAAAAATCTGTTTGGCTTATTTTGGGGGGTAAAAACCCTAAATTACGCAAGTCCGAGATGACCATTTTGCAGAGAATATAATTTCCTTTTATTTTAAGTTTTCAATTTGCAATTGGCATTAAAACTATATGATCAACGATTTATCATACATTTATCTTTTTCCACCCAAAATAGCGTGCCATGACGTCAATAAAACGTTATTGTTCCCTACGTACTAAATCGATTTAATGGAGATTTGAGATGAAAGGCATATTTCCGAGCTTCGGGGCGCCCTTCTGAAGTTTGGGGTGCTTTTCGGGCATCGGGGCTCTCTCCCCGAAATTGGGAGCGCCTTACAAGGAATCGGGGGCGCCCTCCTTGGAATCGGGGTGCCCTCCGTTGGCTAGGGGGCGCCCTCTATGTATTTTTGGGCGCCCTTCTCAGATTTGGGTGCCCTCTTCAGATTCCGTGTGCATAACTGATAGCGTTCGAGGGCGCCCTTCCAAAGTTATAAAGTTCTGGATGCTTTTTGGGCATCGGGGTGCACTCTCCGGAATTGGGACGATCTCCATGGTTTGGGGTGCCCTCCATGGGTTTAAGTTCGCCCTCCATGGGTTTGGGGGCGCCCAGATTGCGCATTCAGCGCAAAACTAGTGCTGTTGCACCTTCCGTGCAGGGACGCCAATTTCCATTGAGGGGGGGGGGGCTGCCAGGCTCCGTTGCCCTTCCCCAAAGATCCGACCCTGAAGTCACATAATTGATCTATCAAGGCTGTCTTTTCATCAGGCTTTATTGAAGTGATCAATCTTTTCATGTTGTTGGGCGAGGCATGCAACCGGTTGGGATGACGCGTCAAATAACTATTTACAGCCAGCCGGAAAATATCGAGAAGAATGAGTGGAACTGCGAAACAGAAGACGCAAGGTGCATGGAACGGCAATGTCGCGCTACATTTTTTTTTTAAGAAAAATAGCATGGTACACGTCCATAACCTTTCAGTAAACCATATGACCTCAGACCTAGTCAAGGAAGGATGGAGCACAATATATTTGATGTGTCAATAGGGTTTAGTTGCATGGAACAAAACATAAATTTGTGCACTGCGTGCAAGTAACTGTGACATTAGCTCTAAAATATGTAAATTTGTATTGCCTTCCCTCTTAATTACATGGCATTATTATATCATATTAAGTCAAATTATGACAAATGTTTCTGCTATCAGAATATAAATGCATGATGGAATGCAATTCGACTGGCATAAACCGTAACACCAAGTAACTCACAAAGGCAAATTACATTTATTTATGTCATTACGCGCACTATAGTTCACATACAACATTTATCACATTCACGTGCATTACAGGCAGCACAGATGCCGTGCAGGCAGGGCACAGCCTTCACGTGCAGTGTGTCGGTCGGACGTTGGTGGCCCGCCTGGTGTCTGGTCGGAGCAGATGTCTGACATGACAGCCGCCGCGGCACCGAGAATGGCAAACAGCTGTCGTACACACTACACTATACCGCCGTCCGCCGTCCACCAGTCTCCAGCCTCCACCGAGACTGGCCTCTGTCCTCTGTCGCCTTCACCAAGGCCATACAACAACGCCTTCACGGCTGGTGAATTGTTATAGAGCCTTGGGTGAATCCCTTCACGGCCCGTGAAGTGTCCGTGATGACGGCGGCAGCAACGGGAGCTTCTATGCAGCACTGGTGCGGGGCGAAAACGGCGTTCAGGCTGGACGAGCCGTGTTGCGTCAATGGATTTGTGGTTTGCGGACACCATGATGATTCGACAGATGGCACCGGACAGTGCATTATTTGATAGATACGATCACTACAGGTGCACACACTGTAAAGATAGCCACCTGCAGATGCAGCCACTGGCGGATCCAGCCGTCGGTTTGGAGGCGGGGACTTTTTTGCAAAAAGGTACTCTTTTTTTCTCCCCGGATTTGGGCCGGTCACCTTTTTTGGTATAAGAGCTATTTTTTCAGAAAAAAAAACATGCAAAAACGTAATACTTTGTAGCATATATGCTACGGAATATACACATATAAGTAGTTGTAACGTTTATCTCAAACTGACTCGCAGGGGCGTCGCCGAAGTTTTTAAGTGGGGGTATGGCTGAAATGACGAAAAAGGCGTCTTTGCAGCATTTCTATATGGATTTCCATTTTATAGTAGGTACTGAAATTATTTAGCGCCGCGAAGCGGCGCGAAATTTTTACGGGTTTGTCTGATAAAGCCCAAAAATATAGACGGTGGGCCTCTGGCATTGCAGAGGATAAGTGGCTAAAACAAATTTTGATAAGCAGTTGGGAAACTTGCTGCGAAACTTGCCAGTTTGTTTCACTGTGGATAGCTTGATTTTGACTGTTGCAAAGGCATTTTGATGATAAATTGTTATATTTCCATGATAAATTGTTAACTTGCACAGTTTTCTCCTGAGGCAAAACAACTATACCATACATGATTACCGATCACTTTATTTGTGAGGCTTGATCATTGGAGGGGGGAGCAAACAGGCCACTTTATGCCTGGGGGCATATCCCTTAATACCCCCCTCCCCTGGATCCGCCAGTGCTGGTAACAGTGTAAATGGTTTGAAAGCAGCAAGAGGCAGAACTACTTTAACGCGCATAAATGGTCCCTGTGTATCTGGATGAGCTTGGGGGAGATGGCTCGGGGAAATGGTCCTGGCCTGGTTCCCGCTATTAATTAGATCTTCGGTCCAGCAAGTTGGGCACCACTGGAGCAAGTTCTGGGTGCCGATGTTCGCGTCTTTGCGTTCGCGTCGCCGTTTTCGGAGTTCGGCAGACTAGCTAAAATGTCCGCATACAAGTTTTATGAAGGGAGTGGGCCCAGGGGCAGGCAATTACTGCCAAGGAAAGGCTCTGCCAG
>VOPJ01003688.1:0-16624 GCA_014673585.1 Semibalanus balanoides
GGGGGGGGGCATGGCCGGATTGGCCCCCCTTGGATCCGCCCCTGTCTTTCTGGACATTTAATTGCGTTCAAAGACGAGCCTATTCTCCGAAACTATGAAACCGATCTGTGTAATTTTTTCACCATTGGATCTGGCGTGGTCCAAAAGGGTGTCGTGTTGAGTTTTATCCGCATTGTTCCAATTAAAGTGGACCAAATTTAACCAAAACCATCCCAAACTATTTTTTGTGGTTTTGGTCTGATTTGGTCCACTTAAACAAAACCAAACTGAATGAAACTCAGGTCGACACTCTGTTGGACCACGCCGTATCGAATGGTGAAGGAATTACCCAGATCGATCATAAAGCTTAGGAGCATAAGCTTGTTTTTGAAGAGCCCTTCAACGCAATTTAATGTCCATAAAAGTATATGCTACACGCACCTATAATTCGATAGTTGCATCCATTTTGACATCCTTACAAGTTACACCATATAAGTCAAGGTTATGTCCACTGACATCCATTACTACCTAGACCGCCGACTCCCGCGCCGCATACGCCGGGCGGCCCGTTCCCACACTGTGCCAGCTGCTGGGGCGAAAATCGCGAGCGCCATTAGAGCTCCAATGTATAATGGCAAACTTTAACGGGCCCTGATGAGCTGCGCGTGAAATAAATATGGTGTATCAGTGTATCATATTATCCGCTCGAGTTCTAGATTCGATCCAAACAAAATTTGTCATTTATATTCAAATTTGATTTATACATTAGTCCTATGGCGCTGTTTGCCCCCAGTAGTGTTGTAGCCTGTACCAGTGTCGGCACGGCCGCCAGCTGGCGGTTGGCGGTCTAGGTGGTAATGGATGTCAGTGGTTATGTCACATAAAATCAAAACTTGAAATTGATTTATCTAAATAAAAATAATGTATCTAGATCACTTTTGTCTAAAAAAACAGCGGTTGCACTTATTTATCTGTAGCTGGTTACTAAACGCAAAAAATGAACTTCTAAACATGACGTCATTAGTTAATTATAGTTTAGGAGCCATACGTCAGTCAAAAATAAATATATTGTTTTGAAATATGGTTTGGATATCGTCCATACGTGGTTCGCTCATATATATTCCACATAGGCGTAGGAGCCGCGCGGGGGGGGGACAGCGGGGCAACTCGCTCCAACATTTCGGCATCTTAGCAATTACCCTTATGGACGTTGCGGTGGGAAAGAATCTTTAAATGCCTTTCGCCCCCCCCCCACACTTCAAATGAGTTCCTACACCCCTGATTCCATTTTTAATAGCTTGAAAATATTGATCTTGAGAAAAACTTCTAAAAAATCAATTTTGGGTATTTTTAAGGGTCAATTATCAATTTGGGCAATCCGAGATAACCATTTACAGTAGAATGTACTTTCCTTTCTTTTGACGTTATGTATTGCAATTTACTTGAAAACTCTATTTTCTACGATTTTTCCATAGGAACCTTGGATTTTTCCCACATTTATCGCTTTCCACGAGGATTATCAGTATCACGCTCTTAAATATTTACGACATTATACAAATGTATTAATTTGCTAACTAGACCTAATCGAATCATGAACCCTAGCAATACCAAATGCAAGGGAACACTCTGATATAGGTGCCTCCTTGCAAATTCAAAGGGGGCACGGTGCCCCTCCCCCCCCCCATTCCGCTGCCTATGGTCGCAGTCGCAAAGCCACGCTGTCGTTCACCGCAGTCCACAGATGCTCGTGGGTCATCATCAGTCCCCTGTCGGGTCTGCACGTTCACCTGTGTGCATGCACGCACGCGCAGCTGCGTCACCGCTCGGCTGACGAGAGCACAGTTGGCAGCCCGGCTGCAGTTGGCAGCTCTCTCGGCTGCAGTTGGCAGCTCTCTCGGCTAGCCGCGCGGTGTCAGCCAGCCTGCGGCGGCTGTGACCTGAGCGTCAGCCAGCCTGCGGCGGCTGTGACCTGAGCGTGTCAGACAGCCTGCGGCGGCTGTGACCTGAGCGTCAGGACAGCCTCGGCGGCTGTGACCTGGCGTCAGACAGCCTGCGGCGGCTGTGCCTGAGCGTCAGGCAGCCTGCGGCGGCTGTTGGACTGAGCGCGTCCACACAGCCTGCGGCGGCTGTGGCATGAGCGTGATCAGACAGCGCGGCGGCTGTGACCTGAGACGTCGACATCATGCGGCGACGCTGTGACTGAGCGTGTCAGACAGCCTGACGGCGGCTGTGACCTGAGCGTGTCAACGCCTGCGGCGGTGTGGAACCTGAGGCGTCGACAGCCTGCGCGCGGCTGTTGACCTTGAGCGTAGACAGCCTGCGGCGGCTGTGACCTGAGCGTCAGACAGCCTGCGGCGGCTGTGACCTGAGCGTCACAGTGTGACGTCACACAGACGCGTCACCGTCACGTCACACAGACGCGTCACCGTCACGTCACACAGACGCGTCACTGTCACGTCACACAGACGCGTCACTGTCACGTCACAACTGAGCGAAGGCAGCGCAGGGTGAACAGCGGCCGTGCGGTCGCATAGTGCAGCTGTTTCGGCCGAAAGCAGAACAAACGTCGGATGTTATGACATGGGTTGCACATGTTGGAGCGGTGTTTGACGCGTGCATGTTTTGGACGGTGTTATTGCCAACAGCTGCGTTTTAGGAGATCCATTCCCGTGTTGCCAATCATTTGGATCCTTGAGCTTGCGTCGTAGCTTCCATCGCTCTTGTAAAGCGTTGTTCTGTCTTTACTGTCTAGCACAAGCGGAACTTTATGAAATCGCTCGGGGGGCGGGCTCTAATGACTAATTTTTAGATTTGAACTCAGTTTCTTTCCAGGCAACGCCATGGCCTATGAATTTAAAATTTGAAATCCTGGGGGGGGGGGCTCGGGGCAACTCCAGGAGATATAAAGTTCCACCCCTGCTCTCTAGTTCTTTTATTTTGTTTAGTTTTATCTGGTATATTTTCAACCTCCTAGCTTACTCATTCTTCCAAAAGTGCAAGTGCATATTCAATCCGACTGGCGGATGTCGTTGGTGTAAGTCGCCAGGCTAAATGAAACTATCTGCTGTTCGTAGAGGGTCTCATTTTTTCCATCACCACCGTCATCCGTCGTTCGTTCGTTCCTCCTTCCACCGACACCACTACCGCCGCGGGCCGCCGCCCTAACCACCGTCGCCACCGCCACCACCACCACCGCCACCACCGCCACCCTCACCGCCGTCGCCACCGCCGCCGTCGCGTCGGCAGCGTCGCCGCGTCGTCCGTGTCGCGTCGTCGTCTCTTTACCGGTCGCCGGCGGCCGTCGGCGGCCTGCTTTATCGTCTCGCGCGTCTAAAGTGACGATATCGCCGGCGGATATGGCGCGTGAAATGAGCGTCGGCGCGGCGGCGGCCGCGGACCCGTGAAATGAGCCCCGCAGAGCCGGCCGCGCAGCCCGCTGAACAAACAGCACCCGGCTTAGCGGCGCGGATTGGGCGCAGATTGGGTGGCAGCGGCCGGCCTCCGCGGGGATTGGTGCTATATTGAGGGGGACTGTCGGGATCGGCGCCGGATCTCTGCAGCCGCCCGCGGGAATAGACGACGTGGCCGGGGCGAGCTAGTCACAGTGAGCTTCAGGGAGGAGTAGCGGCAGACGGCGGGGGTTAGGTGCGGGAGTTGATACAGATAGTGGAGGAGAGGGGAGGGGGTTCTGGGGAGGAGCTGCCGTAGAGCGGAGCGGAGGGGGGGAGAGGGGTAGCGACGGATTCCGGAGGTGCTTACCAGCCCGAGAGCCGCGCGTGTGGGGAGTGTGTGCGGTCGATTGAGCCCAGCGAGAAATGACTGTCAGCTGAAGGGAGGTCTGGCTGATGGGAGATAGAGGAGGTTATTACGGCAGATAGGAGACAGAGGCTCAGGATCGGTTTAGTCGGGTGGATAGGACCGAATGCGACCACAGATGCATTTGTCTTGTGAGGAAATTGTTGAGCTGTATGTAAGCGAATGCCTGGCTTTTCATAAATGTTTCTGATTTAACGTGAATCATTGCCTGGTTATGTGTCGAAAATAGGTAAAGGAAGAGAAGAAGCATGGTGGAATCGAAGCATATATTGCCCTGAATACATGTGCTTCACTGATATAAAATGTGACTCCCTTTAAATTATCATCGCCACTTGATCAGGGTACCGCGATCACAAATCGGATTTGCAGTCACAGTATTTTTTAGAGTCAGCGAGTGTAAATGGCGTTGTTTTACCGCGAACATCGAGACTGAAAATAATCGCTGAAAAGACAGACCTCACGATCAATCCCTGGCCCGCTTACTCGGGCGTCTGTGTATCCGTGTTTGAGGGATCTGAGAATAGCTTAACCTGTTTAGAGGGTCGTAATGCCCTCGCTCCGAGAGTAGCCGGGTCGTAAAACGCAAGGAAAGGTGATACTTTTTACACGGTAGTCTGACTCCATAGCAGGGTGTACCTCGCCTTCCAGGAGTACAAATTTATAATAATGTTTGTCATGATAATCTGCTATTTCTACCGAGTCGCTGACTGCTGAGTGTGTGTCTATTTCCGCTTTGGAGATCTGTCGATTGAGCCTCAGACCCCACCGCAAACTGCATGGTCTGAGGTCTCATGCATGTCGAGCTATAGTCTCTCAGTCACAGCGGAATCTTGGGTCACGGCGGCCTAGCGTCATTTGGTCGCAGCGGTCCGGAATGAACTTTTCCTTTATAAATTATTTCACCAAAAGCTCATAAAGCCACATACAAACAGTTCACAGGACAGTGGTCAAAACTAGCAAAATCAGCTTTCATCGAGGCTACTTGATGCGTCATTTACCATTGCAAAGCCCAGTAAGAAGAAACTGCCTAGTGCAGACTGCACACTGCACAGCGCATTAGAAACATTGACATTTAATCAACCTAAATTCGCTTCCAACGTCCCTTTCTAGCCATCAACTCAAGACTGCATTGTAATTGAATAAAACGGTACACAAGACTTCGCTGGAGTTACTTTCGTCAGATTAAAGCCAATCTAGAGAAATGAGCCAGCTAAGTACCCCATCTACTTCATCTCACTGCCCTTCATACCGGGAGCTCTCTCCCGCCAAGCTTATTAGTTCGCATAATACCTAATCCTTGCTCAATACCAACACCTCTCCTAATTGAGAAATTAGACTACTTAATTCAAGGCTGTCGGAAGTTCATTTGTCTGAAGCTGAGCTTGCTTATCATGCGTCTGGCAAATAATCAAGCCGTAGAGCGCTGTCAAATAACACACAACGGGTCCATGTCTGCAGTTTCAGACCTCCTCGAAGACCACCCGCGTGCATACTGGCTACTGCTGTCCAGATTGTTGGCCTGGCTCTGTCTCCTGCCTGGGTCAGTAGCACGGGCTTCCGCTGCAGATTGTGTCAACTGTACCGACTACCGAGACCGAGATAGCTACAGTTTATACACCTATTCCACGAACACAGGGCCTACCGCAGATGCTACCCAGTTCAATACCAGACCTAGAGATAATATGCGTTTCTTTTAATCAGCAACTGGCACATCTGGTCTGGTCATATGATCCAAGTAATATCCCGTGTAGCTCGGACAGCGAGCACGGACGTAAATAACGCATATTCTATGATATAAGGTTTGTTCGGTGTGTGAATGAACTCTAACAATGCATCGAAGCGCTGGCTAGGCTTTGGCTGCCTTGTGCGAGAGGTACTGTTCTATGGCACCGTAATGAGAGGTAATGAGCGCCCAAAAATGATACGAACCAGACGCCACTTGGACAAGGGCACCTCCAAGCCCCCTCCCCTTCCGACTCTTGCCCCAGACCGATGTCTGGCGCTGGGGCTGATGAGTGCCTGTGAAGAAAGGTGGCCAAGCGCCAGGAAAAGGTCCAGATCAGCCGGCTTCGCCCTCAGCAGGCGCGCCGTCCATGTGTCGCACGTGCGGCGCATTTGTCGAACGTCGAATTAATGCACCGGTTCGTTGCACACAGAGGGGAGCTTATTGTTAGAGGAGTCTGGCTTTTGTTTCTGTTCGCGCTCATCGAAATGAGAGGGAAGGGCTTCGTCGCCTTAGATAGAGAGCATATGTGAACGGGAAAGTATCGTGAAGCATGAGAGAGTGACCAAGTCTTTGTTCAATGTTACTTTTCAATTTCAGAGGCCATTTAATCCAGACGGTGACAACTGACACAACATACTTAACGCTTTTGAACTGAAAGGGAATCAACCGGAATATGTCTAATGTCATTGAAAGCAATTTGCATATTATAATATAGTATAGGTTTCTATCTATGTATTTTTCAAAAGATTAGACATAAGCATTACGGATAACGCCACATAATAACGCACTGCAATATTTAACGTTCACATTTGTGCCATAACTTTCGCGGCATTACTGAACAAAAGCTTCACCCCTCTGACGTATGTAGCACCTCAATTTATAGCGTATTTCCAAACAGACTGAAGCACCTGCAATCCAGTGTACACTATGCTCACCGTGAATAGAGCTGGCCGTTGTTGCAGGCCGGCAACAATGCAGCTCCGTCTGACTCATTGTGAGCGGATGACGCCTTACAAAGGTGATCGCTCACAGCCGATTAATAGTCCGTTGTGTTGCAGATCTGGCTTCACTCCGTCGTCACGACCCTCTGAGGTTTATGACCGGCGCTTCATCCACGGTCAACACCTCCCAGCGTCCAGTCAGCGCTTCAAGGCGGCTGTGTGCTGCATTGCAAAGCGTCCTGTCTGTGAACAATGCGGCGGCGCTGTGGGTACGGTTTGATTGGGGAAGACGGTGGAGTGTGAGACATCGCGACACTGCAGGTGCGGTGCCGCTTTCAGAAGGTCAAGAAGGTCAGAAGGTCAAGGGGACTAGCCGATGAGCGCCCACCGGTGTCGTTTTGTATACTATTGTGTGTGGGGGGGGGGGCAACGATTTTAATTTTAACATAAGGCCTATGGCGTTGCATGGTAGGAATGGAGTAAAAATCTATAAAGTTAGCATTAGGACCCCACAATCATTTTCATAAATTGACACCGCCGTGAGTGCCAGCAGGCGCCATGCGCTCAGGTGGTATATTCAGGTTTTGCGTTTTTCAAGTGGGGCATGCTGGGTCCTCTTTCAATAAGCAATCTCGTCTACTATGGATATCAGACCGCGTGAGACACCGTTTTTTTGGCGATAATTTGTTAAGGAATGGCCGAATCCGAATCAAATTTTCGCACAGTCTATTTCAGTCCAGGCGCCAATTTCTGTCCTTATAGTCTGTTAACAAAAAAGCAAAACTTATGGTACTTGTCATTGGCTCGTAACGTTAAGATCTGCTCGGTAAACCAAATTCCAGTGACCCCACAAGTAGAGTTGGCCTTTACCGGTACGTCACTTCGCTCCCGGCCCAAAGGCGTGTCTAAAACCAAGGGGTCGCGGGAACACGGAGCCCTGCTGCTTGCGTGACGCTGCAGCACCACCCCTTAACCTGGGCGAGGGGATCTTAAGCTTGGTTGGACGACGGTCGTCATGTGAGCAGCTCGTTGTGGCCCTCGTGGAGGCGTCTTTTTCTGAAGGCTAGACCGGGTCATGGAAGGGACTTCAGGCTTCCTGCTGGCTGGAATAGACTGGTGCCCGGGCGAACATCTTATGCTGATTCGGGGATACCATCTCTGTTAAAAGTTATCGCACGCTAAGTAACGGCCGGTCTTACCGCGGTTCGAACCATTTAGGTTTACATCATTTCAGCCTGTAAATTGAATATGACGGTTATACATTATAAATGCATTGGATAAACGTTACATGGGACAATATTTTAATGCAAGCTTTATTTGTTACTTGATTCTCTTTTCTATGTCATTGCATGACTGTCCATTTTTATTTCGCACTGAATTAGACAATAATTACACGCCTATTATTCCACGAGTGAACTGGACATCGGCCAATCGTTGTCGAGCCCTGCCTGAGCCCACGTCTAGCGGCTGTCCACCATGGCTCCTCCGCGGCGATCAAGACATCGTCAGCGCGCCTCCCGCGCCGTTTCCGCCGCCGCACAGCCGGCTGATCGAGATTAATTCCCGCTCGGGCCGAGTCAGCGATAACGTCTGCCCCCTCCGCCCTCTCCTCTCCACTCCCCCGGCCGACACGCTGATGGACCGCTCCATAAACTGGCCCGTTTAGTGTTCCAATAGCACGGCTCGCTGCGTCGCCGCCCCGTCGGCGGCCGCCGCACGGCCCGCGTCGATTGCGACGCGCCCGAACGTCGCTCACGGCGCGGCGGTGCCGACGCGGCGGCGGCGAAAGCGGCGCGGTGGCGGTGTAGGCGACGCGGGCACCCGGCGCACGGCGCGGACCCCGCGGCTACTGCAGGTGCGAGTCCAGCTATGCAAACGCAGGGGACGGTTGCAGCACATTAGCGGCGCAAAGTGCCGCTTCAAACGGGTGCCGCCGCGGCATTCCTGGCGCAGTCGCTACAAGCGCGGCGCATTGTTCGGGCCGCGCAGCCTCTGTGGATTTTTCGCCGGCTCGGATTATCTCCCTGTGCCGCAAATTAGCGTCCGGGCAGAAAATACGCGGCCGGCCGCCCTGTTAGCCGGCAGTTTCAGCGAATTTCGCCTCTCGGAGCGCCGCATAAAACGCAATACCGGAATTAGCGTCCGTCTCGGCGGCGAACGGCGGCTGCGAACTCTATTCAGCCGCCGCTCGCGTAATAGCGAGCGGCGGCTGAATAGAGCGGCTGCGCCAGCCAGCTCCGCGCCGCTGTGAATCTGGCAGCAGCGCCGACCGGGTGGCAGCGCGGCGTTCTGACGGCGCCGCCTTCGCCGCAGTCGGCCGGGCAGCCAGCACACTATTTACGGCGCTCTTCAGGCTCATGACGGGCTATTTTGACACTATTAAGCTTATTAAATCGGCCTAACTGACCGCTTGAAAAATACGACCACTTCGGCCCCTTTCATGGTGTTACACTCTATCTATTAATGCAAGTTATGGGCAGTTAGGAGCATTGTGTGACGGCGGTGGGGCGGTGGAACTAGCTGGGCGGTATTGGGCATTGTTTGAGGGTGCCGCGCCGTCGGAATGTTCTACAGAGTACAGGTGCCGCCGCGCCACGTTCAGGTAAACGAGCGAACACGGACCCCGGCACCGTACGGAACAGATAATCTGCGATTGTAATTATGAAGCTGGGTCAACAAGAGCAGGCACTCATATGTCAATTAGTCTGTTCGTGATTGATAGTCAATATTTTTACACCTAACATCATCACAGAGGAACTGATGGGCTGTTGGGAGTCTAATTATTTTGATACAAAGTAAATGAGGTTTCATAGTGAGAGAATTATTATTAGTTCACGAACTATGTTTGGTCTACCAGCTATAATACTGAGCACAGGGGCGGATCCAGAACGGTAGTTTGGGAGGGGCCACCGGTGGTTGGGGGAGGAGGCAAAGTCCAAAAAGTCTCACATGATTCTGGAAACTCATCGGATTCCGCTTGCTTATGCATCGATAGCTGATTTAAAAGAAGCTTTCTTATATTTTCTTTTATATCAAGAAATGTATTAATTTTGCTCCGATTTCAGACGTTTTGGGGAGGCCACGGCTGGATTGCCCCCCTGCATCCGCCCCTGATCAAGCAGCAGAATCTCACATATACGTTTACACATATATCTAGACACACATGCGTACCCAAACTGTACGAATACGGTGCATGTTTCACTAAAAATAACCGGGAAAAAATGTAGCAGTTAACTACGACGATGTTTACAGCACCTTTCTGACGTTTGTCGATTATTCGATACCATGAAATTTAACGAAGCTTTACTCAATCAATTATTCTTTATGAGCAGGGGTCGAAAAAAATGAAAAGTGGTCGCCAACGAAATTCCATATCAAAGTGGTCCGGCCGCCAGGGTAGTCGCACGAAATGTCGCTGCAAGGTGGGCAAAAACAAGATTTCTTCTCAGGTTTTTTGAAACTTTATGTCATCAATAAACGTTTTACTGAAGGTTTAACTTGTAGGGTAACTTGGATATCGGTTATGTGGTTCGAGTTAGGGTTGGAGATTTAGGTACTGAAGCTCTTATTTTGCCCATGGTCATGCAAAGTGGTCGTCCAGGTTCAGGCAAAGTGATCGCCAACGAGGTTGGTAGGACAGAGCTTTTTTCGACCCCTGTTTATGAGGCTGCAGCTGCATCTCCTCGCCACCATGCGAGGCATGCCGCCAGGGTGGAGCCGCGAACAGATGAGGAATGGTAGTGGGGCGGTGCTATCGTGACGCCCTTTCGATCAAATGGCGAGGTAATTGCGGTCTGCTTTCAGAGGCGCTCTGGGAGGTCTGGCGGAGGGTAAAACATGACCTCTGGCTCCGGCAGCATCATGCATCACTTAGTGTCGCAAACGATAAATGTTGCAAAGGTCATAAATTATCGAGATACCTTGATTTTCATACCGGTGGCTTGTCCGTACATGTAATGAAGCTGAATAACGATGGAAACTCACGTGAAAATAACGGAAATTATATGGAAGCCGTGGTAGTTTCTGGTCAGATGAGCCTCACCGAACGCAGATCACTAGTTAGGTTTGTACCTATAGTCAATGATAACGCCCAATTCCAACATATTAATTCTAAAAATAACTCCTGATAAGTAATAACACCAAATATTCCTGCCGATAGGTAAATATGCTACGGGAAGGTGCAAGTATGTAGTTTTAGTGTTGAAAAAGAAAAACATATTCACCTTTTTATTTATTATCTGCATTTAGAAATGCTCGCCAGAGTGCTATGACGCTCCATGCGCTCGCACTATGTACCGAGATGCAGACAGGACAAACATGAGACTTTTGTCTAGGCATTGGCTCAGTTAGAAATGCAACACGTCTTCTATGTGACACATGTATGGTGTCAAACTGATTGTGCGTCAATTTAAAAGTTAAATAATACCTTTTTATGTTTCAAACACTTAATTTTAGAACGTTTTTGAGGTATGTACTTACATATGGTGACGAACAGCATGATCCATCACTATATCTGGTTTGAATAATTATTTGTAAACACGTCATAGGGCCAGAAATGAAGCAAGTGCGACAAAAAGCGTGATAAGACAACGTCCCTGATTGGTCAATGAAACAAATCGCTTACAGTTTACACTAAATGCGTCTCCGTCCGGGGCCAAGCTAATCCGCCGAATGTATCACGGTTTTCTGAAACGTTTCTTGATTGATTATGGATAAGCGGTTCAGACAAATGTATCATGTGTGCATCGCAATGTATTAAATACCTGATTGTTGAAAATTGATTTGAGGCCATTTGAGGGAAAACATATAGTTCATTATTTTACGAATAAGTAGAGGTCGCCGTCGCCGTCTACATAGGTCGCCGTCCAGGACCAAGCTAAACTGCCGATTTCAAGGCACTTTTTAAAATGCTTGTTCATATAAGTTCAGGACCAAGCTAAACTGACGATTTCAAAGCACTTTTTAAAATGCTTGTTCATATAAGTTTTGGTACATATTCGCCAAAAATAGAGTGCATGAAACATATGATATGCCTTTATGATACATAACAATGCGAAGGCAGGTTTATTTTCGCTCTTCGTTACCAAGTATGTATGTTACTTGTGAATACTGGGTGTTATAATAAGCGTGGAACGCTATCAACTTTGACTTGAAATATATTTCAGTGGGAATGTTTATAAGCAAAATGTCATCAATTTACAATATATTTTGGTCTCGTCTGACGATTTCAAGTGATGGGTCCACTTTTGTAGGAAAATGTGAATGTTTCCCTTTAAGATAGCATGAGTTTGCAAACAAGACAGAGGTCTGTACAAAAAAACGTCAGTATACCTACACTTCGTAAACTTTTTGGCGCTAGAATAAAACGGAAATATACAGATTTATGTATACAATGAAACGCTTCTGTTGTCTCACGGAGAGTGTCTTATGGTTAACTCAATGCTAAAAATGTTCATCAATTACGATTTTTTTTAAAACTTATAGCCACTGAGAAGCCTTCCCCTTTGAATATTGTCATAAAAATGTATTAAGCGGTTTCTTGTTACGTTCCTTTCTTTTCTTGTTTTCTTCAGGAGCCGACGTACGGTGACCGTGCACGTGGCCTGAGGCTCTTTCGACACTGTCGGTGATTATCCGTTCGGTCCTAATTATTGGTTGACTGAGCCGTGGCCCGACTGTGACCCGCCGAGTCTGCCTCTAGCACAGCATTACACCTGCTGTGGCACCCCACGGCATCCCACGGCACCCCGCGGCACCCCACAGCACCCCTGCTCGGCACCCCTATAACACCCCACGGTACCCCGCGGCACTCCTTGCTGGTGGTCCTCTCACTCTCAACCATAGTGTTCAGAGCCGCCGGCAGTGGACGCACGCCTGCCAGACCGCCTGAGAAAGACGTGCAGACTTCACAGCTGGCAAATTGCAGGGAAATAGTTTTGATGTATTGCCCGGCTTATGAATCATTCTATTGTAATATTTGACACTTATTGGCCATTTGAGAGTTAATAAATTCAAGCTTAGCGACGGTTCTAAGTTCCCGGACAATTTTACAATTAGCTGCTCGCGAAATTTAGCGCCACATTATGAGTTTCGCACAGGCCGTGCTCACAAACTCTCCGTTACAGGTATCTATACTGTAGCTTGTAATGGAACTACACTACAGCTACACTGTAGCTTGTTGGACATTACATACTGTAGCTTGTAATGGAGGTCTGTGCGCGTATGTGGAGCAGACATTTGTCATGGGAATACAAGCGGCTGAGTGGATCTATTCCGTGCTGTCAATCCCAAACCTGGAGCATTCCACGACAAATCGACCAAGGCTTGACACCCTCACATTTTTAAAAGTTATAAAATGAGTTTATAGGGTAATCTCGGACGCTTAAGCCAGCTGTGACAATTATAATCTTGCCAGATAAACGGTCACCGAGTTATAGCCTCGGGCATTTTTTAGAGGTCATGTTGTAAGGCCATCTTTGATCGCCTTTAGCTTGTTAACGAAGTGAACGAAAATACTATAATTTCTCATGGCTTAGTTTGCAAGGATGCGAGAAAACGTTTGGCTATTTCGGATTTTCCTTTTCTTACCCCGTGACTTCGTGACCTAGTTTACCATGAAATATCTCGATTTCTGGCACAACAATTGCTTAGGTCACCCCAGTCTTAAAGGGAGTGTGCCTACTCTTTTGAAAATGTCAAATATATTTTTATTACGGTAAGAAGCTATTGGGTTGATCATTGGTTACGATAAAATTCATGTCTAGAGCCCCTTTATTTGAATTTTTACTTACTCGTATATTCTGTTTTGCATTTGCTTCCATTCAAAACTCATAAAACGATCGCCACTATAAACAGAGTAGCGAAGATGTTACCTACAATGGCGCATCAAAGACAATAAACAAACCCATGCGAACAATGTATGGGTTTGTTTATAGTTATCGAGGCTCTGTTCGGCAGCTGTTATCAGTGCTCACAAGTTGTTTTCTGTTGGCCAGCGCTAACAATATATGCTAGCGTTGTAATTTAACCCGCGCGTTACTGGGGTATATTCTGTACAGACTTGTAAAATGGTGAGTCAACGGAATCGAATTACTCCCGTCTTGGCGTCCACCCGTCGGGTCCGCTCGGCTCGTTTAACCCGCGCGGCGTAGGGGTCTCTAGCCGAACGCGCGGCGTAGGGGGGGTAAATATTACCCCCTCTTATCTTCCGAACCAAATAACCGCAAGCGAGCGCGCAAGGCGGCGATCAAAAGCTTCTCAATGAACACGAATCGAATGCGATACCCTAAATTTTTCAAGTTAGGTCAAATGTAAGGTCACGGTCAGGTCATATGGAAAGTTCGAGTTAAATTGAGTTATGGTTTCATACTTTCGAATTAACACATCTTTTGATTAAGCTGTCAATGCATCTATAAAAGCTTCAAAGGTGTAATAATCTATTGCAATTAAGTAAAAGTGAAATGCATGGCAAAATTCAAGTTCAAGGTCCAGGTCACAAAAGGTCACTGTCACGAAGAGGTCAAAGCAAGGCGCTGTGACACAATGTTTTAGGGGTTATTTATGCACGTAAGAATCGATAGAAACAAGGTCATTTTTAACAACTTGACCCAGTCCAAGGTCAAGACTCAGGTTCATCTAAGGTCCAAAACTGAAACTGACTAATCTGAATAAACAAATGCATGTTTCTTGGTTAGTTTTGTCTCATAAACACAAAAATGACATTCTCATATTGTATTGAGGTCAAAAATCCAAAAAAACGTATTATTTTGAAAAAATACGTCATTACCTTTTATCGCTTTTGGAGAGCAATCAGTCACTGAAAAATGAAGCTATTACTTTGAATTTTGTCTGGGTATTCATTACACTTGGTTCTTATATATGTATTTCCGGTTTTGTAGATACCGTGGAAATTTTCAATTTTCTTGGGGAAAATTTCTGAAAAAATCCGTTTTTTTGGATTTTTGGGGGTCAAAAACCAAAATTTTTTGAAATCCGAAATAGCCAGCTTGTAGAGAATTAAATTTACTTTCTTTTATTGTTTTGCGTTTGGCGATTGCTTAAGCTAATGTTTTCTACGGATGCATCAAACAATTTATCGTTATTACACAAAAATGGCATGACATGACGTCATCAAAACGTCATTATCTTCCAAAGTTCTAAACTTGCTTAGATTAATTTTTTTAGGAAGACGTCAAATTGATGCCGGATAAGGTACTGAAACTTTGACGTCGTTATCTGTTACTGTTTTCAAGTTATTGCGGAAATACGGGAGAGGGGTAATATTTACCCCCCCCCTACGCCGCGCGGGTTAACGGCCGGGGCTTGCTGCCCCAGCTGAGATGCAAGTTCGGTACACGAGCCAAGTATGTTCTGGATTTCAGAACACATCTAAGTTACATTTATCTGACCATGTTTAGCTACGTTCTATTAAAAAACATGCATCACAAACCTGGCTCATAATCTGGTTATGTTCTGAAGTCTAGAATTTACCCTGCCTGTGAGCAAACTTGCATTTCAGTCAAAGCACACAAGGGTAGTGAACCCTGATCGTTATCATGACCGGACGGGCTGACCACAAGACTGGGACAAGCCGAGCCCGTTGATTCACCACTTTACAGGTATGTCTGTAACGTAACTTACTGGGGGGGGGGGCTATTTATAACCCCCCTCTGATCTCCGAAACTAATGGACCGATCACAAAAATTCGAACAGTATTCGATAGCCCTATCAAATTTGTCGTAGGAAACCTTATATTATTATCCTCATGGTCACCGATGACGTCACAGGTCACGTCAAATAACAAATGTTTGACCGTGCCATCAAAGTCCGGTGGTCGGCATAGTCGCGCAAAAATGCGATATTAAACGCATAATCAGTTGGTAAATCAATAAGATTCGTGCATCTGATACTTCTAATTACCATTCTAAGCTAAGACCTTGGGTCAGGTCAAGGTCATACGAGGTCACAAGGTCCAACTGAATATTACGGTCATTAGGAGTTGTAACACAGGTTTATGAGTTATTTTATCGAATAGAACGCGAAAAATGACATTAGAACATATTTTTTGTCCAAACAAATTGAAGGAAAAAAAAGTTATAAGTTAAAGGTGGTCTAATTTTGTATTTGAAAGGTTGTAACTCAGTCATTTTTGAAGATATTGACTTAAAACTTGCTAAACACATTCATTGGGATCATTTCAATTACATATATTCCTTCTTTTTTAGTTTGAACTTTATTTGATAATTTTTCCAAAACCCAAAAAACTGTCTTTGGGTTTCTCAAAATTTTGAATTTGAGCAAATATATAAAATCCAAGATAGCAATTTGATAGCCCATCTTATTACCTGTCGTGTGGTGGATGACAATTTAGTTTATCGTTAAAACTGTACTTTTGACAGCGTTTTCCGCAAACCCTCATTTTTCAACAAAAAGCGCAGAATATGACGTCACTCCGACGTCATTTCCGGTTGACCTATCATAGCCTCTTTTTCTTCTATCGGGAATAATGTGTCAAATTGATCTGGGACCAGGTACTGAAAGTTTGGTGACGATACCGATGTTAGTTTAGGAGATATTGCAGAATAACGGGAGGGGGGTCTATAAATAGCCCCCCCGGCCCCCAGTAACTCGCGGATGCTTCTAGTATCGAAAGCTCTCTGGTGAAAATTGATAGTTTTGTTCTGCTGGAATGATCTTGGCAAATTCGGAATATCTCAGCAACTATAGTGAATCGGGGGAAATGAAGTACATGGCTAAATTCAGAAAAATCTGTTCTTCAGACTATAAGTGTCAACAACTCCACATGACCAATGTGAGTAGGCACACTCCCTTTAATCAATATTTTTCAAAAGAAAAAGTAAAAGGTGTTTTGCCTATAAAGAGTATTTTGAAGCTTGGCAAAAAAATCCGGTAGGCAGCGCTGGGAACATATATCTGTGTATCTTTGGACTGGGTAAAGACACCGAAATCCAATAATCACCAGTGGATAGTTTTAACTATTATGAGAGGAAAATTAAGATATAATTTTGTGATCTGGGGTCAAAATCAGTGTTGTATTTAAGGTCAAATATTGCAGGTAGCGCTTTGAACACAAATAACAGAAATATTGCAGGTAGCGCTTTGAACACATATAAGAGAACATAGGCGTAGGAACGGGGGGGGG